>CM026288.1:8520501-8618829 GCA_014851415.1 Cnaphalocrocis medinalis
GACTCCTTTGTAATCATACATTTTTAATGAAATAAGATAAAATAAAATATTTCATAATACATACATAACACAGTGTAGGTGAACAGTATCATTTCCACAAATTCTTGTCATTTAGGTATTCTTCAACTGTATAATAGGCATTTGCCATCAAAGAAGATTTAACTTGAGATTTGAATTTATGTATGGGTAAATCAATAAGGGTTTGTGGTAGTTTGTTAAAAAATTTAATGTTCATTCCGACAAATTAACATTGCCACTCCGACTTCCGACATTGCCACTTCTGCATGATGTTGCTGCTCTAAATTAGGCCTAGGTTAGAGCATCCTTTTAAAGTATCTAGACTTTAAAAGGACGATCTATTCTAGGTCTCTTTGTGTATATGTCCGTTCTAACCCCCAAATACCTCGACAACATTCCCACTGGACACAAACGCACTCAGCAGGGAACCTTCGACGCTTGTGGAAAACATAATTGCCTCCGAGACGGGGTATAAAACTGCGCCTAAAAGCAAACAGTAATAAAAAGGGAGAAAAAATACCGTTTACAGGGAAGCGTAAGTGTGGACACGGGTTGGGCGGGGGGTGACTGAGAGCGGAAATTATGAGAAATAATAAACATGGCCACAAAATTTTTATTTGGCCACGCGCCCAAACTTCTCATTTAAGAACTAAGCATCGGGAAAATTACTTAGCCTTTAAATAACTGATTCATCTTCTTTACAATGGCAACTAAAAATGTTAAAGAAAGCGTCAAGTCAATATCCACAATTAATTTAACTTGTCCTTCTGATTTATATCTTGCAAACTAATTTACTAACTCAGCCACGGAATTTTGTAACTCATCACCATATTAAGTTTACAGCTTCAATACAATGTCCTCAAAATAATACATTCAAGCTTCAATACTCAACATCAAAATATTATAACTTAACATCCATCCATACTAATCCATCCATACTATATTATAAATGCGAAAGTAACTCTGTCTGTCTGTCTGTCTGTCTGTCTGTCTGTTACTCTTTCACGCCAAAACTACTCAACGGATTTAAATGAAATTTGGTATACAGATGATCTAGACCCTGAGAAAGGATATAGGCTACTTTTTATTGCGAAAGGCGGTTGTAAGGGGTTAAAAGGGGGGGTAAAAAGTTACTTTTTCCCACGCGGACCAAGTCGCGGGCGGCCGCTAGTCTAAAATAATACTTCATATTCTTTTATCGAGAAAATAGCCACTGTGCCTACGATTTGGCGCCAGTGCGTGACATGTCAGCAACCGGCAAGCATCTGATCGGCCTAGCAATCAGACTGAAATTCGTAATGGCGCCATTGGAGGTAAAAGCACAGTGCTTGGACTGAAAAGAAAGCGTGGAAGGCCAACTTAAGCGCGAGCGGCATTAATAATCCAGTAATACTTACATATTTTCTTTTTCTTATAATTTCGGAATTACATACATATACGTGCTAATTTAAATTTATTACTTACTAAAAACGATAACAATAAAATTGATTTATTTTGATTGTGAGGATTATGAGATATATTTAAAAAAAATCCAGCTTTGGAAACATAAACATTAACATTTTTTGAAATGCGTAATAATATTTTTTACACGCGCCAAACAACAATAATTTTGCAATAAAAATCATTGTGATTTGTGGGAAGAAATTATTACATAAGTAAAAAATATTAATACTTTCCTTTTTGTTTTCATAGCTGGATTGTTTTTTAATGTTTCTCATAATCCTCACAATTAATATAAATTAATTGGCGGTTAAATTAAACGCCCCGTTGGTCTAGTGGTTTAAGCACCGGCCGTGATCTCGGGTCCCGGGTTCGATTCCCGGGTCGAGCAAAAGTATGTTACGAATTTTTCGAACATAGCTCGGGTTTGTTGATCACCATCCGCATTAGGCAAGCGTGGTGATTAAGCCTAATCCCCATCATGGTAGTGATAACATGATTTCTATGATGGAGGCCTTTGCCCTGCAGTGGGACAGTATATAGGCTGATACTTTACTTTTTACTTTTTTAATTGGCGGTTAGTATCGTTGCGTTGTTGCCTTAAGTAGTCTTAAGTTCATGTGTAATAATTATTAGTGGCTTTAATATAATATTCGATGACAATTTTAGGGTAATTTAACGATCGAATAAATGTAGGCTGAGTTACATTTTAGTCATACTAAGTTATGAAATTAGAAGCTAATATTATTACTATTTTGGTGTCATATATTAATAATTTAGAAGGTTGCTATTTGAATGCATACCACAAATTAGATGCTAAAAAATAACTGCCAGATGCTGAGTTATATTTACAGTGGCTTACATAAAAGATATCTAGTGGCTGATATACTATTATTCAGATGCGCATTGGTTGTGGCTGGACTTAGTAATTTAGAAGCTAACATATATTTCCTGAGGCCAAAAATGCCATTAAAAAGAAGCTCGTTTAAATAGTACCCGGAAATTATCCGCTGTTTTTTTATGGTATATCGACTACCGCGACTACCGCCGCAACACCAGAGGCGTCACAAGTGCGAATACGCTTGCTTTTTGAAGGTTTGCAGGTCTTATCGGTCCGGAAATACCGCAGGTGACATGTTCATTCATAGTTGAATAGTTAATAATAATATGAAAATAAAAGGATTTATAATTAGCTCAGTGTAAGTAGGTATGCCTTCTTATCGGGAACTTATAGGATCATTCAATAGATGTGTATTAAAATCCCTTGATTAAGGAATATGTTTGTCAATGATACGTAATTTCATTGCAATGCCCAAATCTTAGAACATAGTTTGAAGCTCACGCTGAGATGAGATGTGTGAAGAAATAAATCCTCATGACCAGATACTCGTAACTTTTGCATGTGATCGCATTAATCTATTTCTTCTTTTGAATGTAGGCGCTGTTAGAAAAATAAAAAATACTTTTTTTTTTCTGAAAACGCTGACATTGGCACCGCGCCTAAAGCATCTCCGTTGGAAAAACACAAGATTACTAACTTCGTAATGTACTCGCAGTAAATTAATTTATTTTGTTCGCGAACCTTACGTACACACTCTTCAAAGGTGCGCCATGGGGTCGCAAATTGAAGGGAAGAATCCATACAAGGGGGTTGTCGAACTTTTGCTGGAGTATTAAATAAATAAATTTGTACAGGGTTTCTTGTATAGGTACGCTATAATATTTTGTCAAATGCCCAAAACCTGTGATATTAACAATTGCATGTCTTTAATTGAATTCCGTTTTATTTGTTAAACAGGAACGATCTAAAACAAACAAAATACAATAGATATACCTAAGTATATATTTTTTATTGTTGAAGTAGGCAGACGAGCATGCGGCCCATCTGATGGTAAATGGTAACCGCCGCTCATAGACAACAGCAATGCCGAGGCACAGAAAAACGAAATTAGAAGGAAGAGATTTTGTTTAATATTTAACTACGAGTAGGTAATAGAATGACAGAGGTAATTAACCGTATAATAAAGATATTACTTACATCTCTACTTTGAAGTAGGTATAATTTATAAGAGATATTAAACACCGTTTGTTTCAGAGTACAATAAAGGTAATGTATTACAACATTTAGATGGAGAACAATGCAATCTCTTCAATCAATCCTTCAGGTAGAAGACATTCCAAGACATTTACAAATCGTAGTACCTAACTTAATCAATTTATATTGGACGGACTAACATAATCCAAGCTCGCTACAGTCCCGGCTAAAACCTATTATATCAGCCAAATTTAAAGTAGCTCGCAAAATTCATCTCTATTGGCAGAATCCCATCTAAACCGTCAAGTCTGCTGAATGCCGTCCGAATTTGCAATGGAACAGTGAAAAGCCTACAATACGTCACGATCGACAGCTCATTCTCAATAGTCACGAAATAATAGCCCCTCAATTTTCCTAAACAAGCCAAGAGTTAGAAATTCAACCGTAATTTATGCGCAGTAAGATCGAAACGCCTGCAGAGACGGAATAGCAAATACGTACAGCGCGGCCAATACAAATTGAGCTGCAACTGTATTGGGAGGCGCTCCGCATAGATTTTGGTTGGAGTGGTCGTGGCGGGGTGTGGGAGACCAAGGCATATTGGTTTTAAAGAGAAACACATCACACGTCAGCGGAATCGCAAACGGTTCACGGGAACAAAGTGCATCTAGTTAAAACGGGAGGTACAATGACGCCATCAATATTGGCCGCCCCTCCCTGTTCAAAATGGCGGAGCTGTTGAAGGCTCAACGACACGGTCATTTGACATGACATGACACGTTGTTATTGATTTATTTGTAAAAATGTTGAGTTTTCAGATCATACAGACAGGTTTAAGCCTTCATTTGTCATTTTTTATTGGTTATTATTAAACGTTCTGGTAAAAATTTAAACCCATACGATAAAAGTATGTAATACAACGAAGATTTTATTATTTTATCTATGTTGGTATTACTTAGGTAACTTTGTTTTGTCTTATCTTGATATTTTTAATATTTGTATAAAAGTTACTCGTTAAATTGGTTTTTTAATTAAAAACACCTAAGATTCTAACAAAATTTTTTTATGTCAGTTCTCATGAGACGAGCTAACGTCATTTAAAAACACCTAAGATTCCAACAACATTTTTTTATGTCAGTTCTCATGAGACGAGCTAACGTCATTTTGCAAAACTGTTTTTATTTTGATTATACCTGCCATACTCGGAGACATCATTTAATCTTAATACTCATTATCTTAACGTCTTTATGCCTATTTAAATGAAGGTATTTTTTACTTAAATTACAATTCAGGTTTAATTAACATCTCTGACTGTGTGGCAACTAGACGTTCAATTTCGACTTTAGTTGTCCAGTTTTTTCAGCTACAGATACGTAGCTATGAAGAATTCCTTGCAGTAAATTTGTTCAGTCGCTATTGCGCCTCCGAGCTCGCTGAGAGTCGGCAAACAGAAATACGGACAGACGGACAAAAGACGGCGCCAATATCGAGTTTTTTCCCTCTATCTGAGTATTTACTCTGTAGCATTTATTACTCTTTGAGTCTGCAGTCTCTGCAAGATGAATAATGAAAAATAAGTCGGTCCCGATGCGATTTTCTTTTGAAATTAATGATAGATTCAGTACTTTGAGTTTATTTTGTATGAAAATCGTGTGTGTATTTTTATTAAAAATGCTATAAATACAGGATGTATCTGTGAACATTTACCAACCTTTCTGAACATAATATTTTTTAAGTTTCACGAACCTAATGGTGGGAGGCGACATTACAACAATTTAGTCCAGTGTTAAGTAGTACATATTTCTTAATTGCGTATGAGAGAGCCACGCTTCGGCATGAATGGGCTGGCTCGACCAGAGGCCTCACAAAAGAAAGGCTCTGTTTCATCGAGTGAGTGGAGGTACCGGACGTCCAATCGGGGGAAAATGATTGTGACTCCACTGGTGTTGCAGGTGTCTATGGGCGATGGTAATAGGTAGCTTACCATGAGGTGATTACAGTGCTCGTCTGCCACCTATAAAAAAACATAAGTGGCCGGTCTTAGCCCACTTCGATTTAGCGTATAGTAAGTATCTCCCACTCACAGTATCTCATACAGCCGTGATTTAATTTACGGCGACCATTTAAGTTTCTGCGATCGGCAACTAATAATCACGATAGGACATCGAAACTACAACTCACTATCGACGTATCTCATGTCTCAGTAATGAAATGAAACGCGATACTCATTAAAACTTGCTGAGACTTCAAGCCTTAAGGCGACACCGCGGTGAAACTATCGCCGCCAATTGATTTACATTGGTTATGATGATTGTGAGATATTAAAAAAATCTTTAGAAAATTATGTACCACTTAAAGGGAAGTATTAAAATTTTTTAGAGTATAATTTCAACAACTTTGAAAGTACCTACAGCCTCTCGGTTAAAGTGGTATACTTTTTTAAAATAATTATTTATTTATTTATCGGATTATCAACATAAGGTATAGTAATACATAACAATAATAATTATGCGATCAATTTCGCATAATTATATAGGTATCTACTTATTGTCAGGATGAAATTTGAATTAAAGTCTGAAGATATAAAAGATTTCGGATGCAAAACGGACTTAAAAGTAGTGCACAAAAAGTACTATAATTTTTACCGAGAAGGATTCAGTTTAGTAGCTAAGAATATAAATCAATAGGGGGCTATAGCGTTTGAAATATCGGCTAGATGGAGTAGGTACTGTTAGATTGAGGGTTAACTCTAACGTCATTGGTTATTTAGTGACATTTTGACATCGCACAACAAAAAAAAAACACCTTGTAGATGGACCTCAGTTTTACAATACACCATCTAGCGGATTTTTACACGCAATTGACTTATTGGTGTCGCTAGTCTGCGACGGGTACTTCTTCGCCTTAAAGATGCTAAACTTACTTATTAAAATTACACTGGTTGTTTTATTCGGCTTTCCCAGTACTCAACTCCAGGATATGTCCTCAATGAGATGCTGACTTTAGGGAGGAGAAAAGTCGATAGGTTTGTGCGTATAATATTTGATTTAACAGACAAACATTATTTTGTAATTGAGATATTAATATCTTAATAGTGAGAGCAATAGAGAGGCCTTGCTTAGTGTCTCCTTGCGTGATTGTGTTAGAAATGAGGAGATCCGCCGGGGATCTATGGTCGCAGACATCGACTAAAGAATTGCGTAGCTCAAGTGGCTATGGGTAGGGCACAAAAGAACAGACAATCGTTGAGGTGGAAAGGTCCTTCAGTGGAGGCTGCGGACAGGAAATCCATGGCAGGGCCCCCCACAAGGTGGACCGACGATCTAGTGAAGGTCACGGGAATTCCTTTGATGCGGGTGGTACATCAAAGGAATTGCATTGTTGGAGAACAGTGGGGGAGGTCTATGTCCAGCAGTTCACGTCTTTTGGCTGAAATGATGATGATAATGATTGTTTACATAACGTCGTAAGGCCTTGTGGCTGCTGTCTAGATAGCAGCCACAATGAAAATCAATTGTTTTATACGTTTTAAAAGGCTTTTTCTTTTAAAGGTTAAGAGGAGTTTCGATTTTCAGTTCACATCGATATCGGTGTCGCGTTCATCGACAGCGGCCATCCCTCACACTTGTCTACGCGAGTGCTCTCTGGCCGTGACGTCAGAGGTCGTTACAACTCTTCCTGTCGACAAACAAGTCTACTTGTGAATGGGGAAACCGCTCGCGAATCCGGGATTACGTGTTTGTTTATTTACGCTAGGTTTTTTGAAGGGAAAACGGTTTGGGGAAAAATTTATTGGTATTTTTAAGAGTAAAATTTGTAAAGTATCAGCCTATATACTGTCCCACTGCAGTACAAAGGCCTCCGTCATAGGATCAAGTCATAGTCACTAGGTATATGGTGGGATTAGGCTTAATCACCAAGCTTGCCTAAAGCGGGTTGGTGATCGCAAACCCGAGGTATGTTCGAAACATTTGAAACGTATTTTTGCTCGACCCAGGACCCTAAAGTCATGGCCCGGTGGCAGACAAGCTGACAGATCACTTGATGGTACCTAAGTGATTGACGCCGCCGATATGGACACCCGCTACACCAGTCGAGTTACGATAGCAGCCAACCTTTGAACCCTTTTATTCCCTACTAGCGGCCGCCCACTACTTTGTACGCGTGGAGTTAATTATTGACACTTACCGTCATATTTTGGACAATCCACACAATATATTTTTATAAATTGTAGCCTATGTGTTATTCTGATGTATAAGCTATATTGTGGTAAAGTTTTATTCAAATCCATTCAGTAGTTTTTACGTGAAAGAGTAACAAACATCCATACATCCTTACAAACTATCGCCTTTATAATAGTAGTAGTAGTAGTAGTAGGATTAGGTACCTACTCACACTCATTTAGCGAAATATAGCACATGCACTTTTTCATGGCGGTCTTCTATGAGGTCATGGTATAACTCTGGCCGAGCCAGCTTATTCATGCCGAAGCGTAACTCTCCTACGTTAACCTGATATGTATTTAATTTTAATATATTCAATATCACCAGTTTTCTATGACGCCGTGGTATCAAACCCATTCTTGCCGAAGCGTGGCCCTCCATAGTACGGTATTACGCAAACTCAACTCGCTCTTGACCGCTCTTTTGCTTCATGGGTAATTCATGTCGAGGCCTACGTCATAAGGTAGCTAAGAGTAAATTTACTAGAGATGAGCAGACTAGTATTTGCTGACTAGTCGACGAATCAGTTCTAAAACTGCCAACTAGTTAATAAGTTGATAATGCCGATTTTTCTAAAATCAATATCTATCTGAAATGACAGGTCATCGCGGCTTTTGAGAGGTATACAAAGATTATATTATTATATATCTGCACAAGATGGCAGGTAAGAGCTGGATGCGAGTAACTAACTTGTAACTCCACTGGTGTTGCAAGTGTCCATGGGCGGCGGCAATTGCTTACCATCAGGTGATCCACCCGCTCGCCTGCTACCCATCACATAAAAAAAAAAACTAAAAATCGATGGGAGTGGCGAACATTAGGAGATGACTATGTCCAGGAGCGGAGCTAATTATTATTATATAGTCCACCGCACCAGTAGCTAGATATCATTTTGCTGTTGACACATTTTATAGATGACGAAAATAATAACATTAAAAAAATATATATATTATATTTGTGTTGCACAAATGCTTTAGATATTTAGTATGGAGTCAGGACAATGTATGAGATGTTGTGTGATTTATTTATTTACTAGTGGCCCGCCCTCACTTCGCTTCGGGACCGTAATTCAGAAATGAACTAATAGATGGCGCTGTGCTCAATTACATTGCGCAAGCGTTTCGTGTTTTCGGTTTACCTATAAGCCTTGTCGTTGTCTATAGAAATTATCTCTTTACAAATAGTATAAAAAAAAATTACATCATCTGAAAATGTTAGACAGAAAACCTGTGAACTTGTACTCATCCACAACATCATGATTCTCAATATTCCTATAATATTCCTAATTGTGTTTGGATTGCTGTTAAAAGCTTGAACACTTATTAATCTTATGTGTTTGAAACTACCTAACTTTTATTGAGATTTTAGCAGCAGTTTGTTGATGACCTTGTCAATATGTTTCTTGTCAGTCTGTTTTTGTAAATAATGCCTTTAAGCTTGTCTACCTTATAATTTAGCTAAAAAAAAACCAAAATTATGCAAAACCTTTTACAATGTTGCAAAAAGTAAGGTCTAGGTATCGTATGGCAAAATAAATATAAACGTATCATCATAAAAAATCATAGCTTCAAGAATAGACAGAGGCACAGACAGACAAAAATTTTAAAAATCATTGATTCATGTTCTGTTACTGTTTTTTTCTAAGTTATTTTGAGTTAAATATCTTCAATGTACAGACACAACTTTTTTACATTTTTATTATACAGGGTGTATCTGTAAACATTAACATCCCTTTAACCACGTGTTCTATCAACCATTCTGAACAACATTTGTTCAAAAATTTTTCTAAATTCTTCGAAAAAATTTTCGACTCCCCATACAAAATGGTCATGTCACGTGACCGACTTTGTATGGAAAGATGAAAATTTTTCATGCGAATTTTCAAAAGTCATAGAACAAATGTTGTTCAGAATGGTTGGTAAAACACGTGGTTAAAGGATGTAAATGTTCACAGATACACCCTGTATGTATAAAAATAATAAGAATAGATTATGTCTAAGCGGTTTAATTGCTGCCAGAAAATTGTTGTTTTCTTTAAATTTTAGCATTATTTTATCGGTTCATTTTACCAAATAGTTGTTGACAACTGAATTATGCCGAATAGTCGACTAGTCGGCCCATCTCTACTGTTTACTTTATTATAATGCAAGGAAGAAAATTCCTTAGAAATACGCAGTCTACGTATTTCTTTCTGTAACAAACAGCGGCTTTAACATCTCTTTTAATGTCTTTGAAAATATAAAGAAATACAAATACAATGATGAGGCTATTCTGAAACTTCTTCTTAAATGTTGATACTGAACAAAATGTCTCATAAACATGGGTCGAATCGTGGTTAAAAAAACTGATCAGTCTCCTTATCGAGTTATTATTATTTGTGATAATTAAAATAATAATTATTTTAATAAACCAAGTCTTCCATTAGACCACGTATTATAATAAGGGGATTAGAATATTTAAACAGGGGATCGAAACCGGAACACAAGCGCAACCTTCTCTAGCGCGACCCATTACTTGGTTCTCTAGCGCAACCCATTAGTGGCTAATTAGTTTGATGAAAACAATCGTACCTATGAAAAGTGACGATGAAGTCTCAGATGACACGCGTTTGCCTAGAAGATGTTCATGGGTCATTCTAATCTAGCATGAAAAAACAAAAATCAATCAAAAAATGAATATTTTTTATACAATTATATCACTTTTAGTTAGGTGCATACAAATAATATTGAAACACAGTTTAATAATCAATAATTTATTTAAAAAAAATAAAAAACTAAAAAAGATCGTACACAGAAATGATCAAAATATCCACAGAAATGATCACATTCACAAAAAAAAATGGTAAAAAACAGTTTTCACATGAGTTTCTAATACAAACTTAAAAAAAACAACGTATTTCTTATCATAAGAAAACAATATTATTAGAAAATTATTTAAAGCTTAGACTAAAAAAAATCAACAAATTAATACACAGAAATGATTATCATTTCTGTGTACTAATTGTATTGTGTATTTTTTAAATAATAATTCAGTAGTTTAGGATTATTCATTTCAGTCAGTCTTTTAATTATAATGAGTTATTACTAACGTGGCACTTCTAATATTAATTATAAAACATTTTAAATATGTATTTATAAAACATTCTTCATCTGAGTATTCATTGAAAAAATTTTTTTAGTTTGAGGAAGGCGGTTTGATGATTAAGAGTACGAGTGGGTGGGTGGGAGTCCAATAATCGAATATTCATGGAGAATTATTACAGCACATTGATTATGTCATAAATAAACGCCAGTCTTCAATCTACATTCATGTTACAGATCATCTACAAATTCAACATTTTTTTTTTCAATGAAGACTCGGATGGAGATTTTTTTTATAATACTAGTGTATTTAGTTAAAGAATGCAATTACTTTATAAAACTGGACAAGTGCGAATCAGACTCGCGCACGAAGGCTTCCGTAAAAACGGCCAAAAATTCACGTTTGTTTTACAGGAGTCCCCCTGTAATATTTATTTTATTTTAATTTAATTATTTATTTATATTCTTATATAAAACTGAATATTTGTAAACATTTTAAGTATCTTATCTATTTCCGTTGTTAATATGGAATAAAAAAACCTTAAAAAATCACGTTTGTTGTAAAGGAGCTACCATCAAATATTGATTTTTATTTTACTATTTGTTGTTATAGTGGCAACAGAAATACTTATATAATCCCTGAAAATTTCAACTGGATTATATAAGTATTTCTGTTCATGAGATACAGCCTGGTGACAGAAAGAGGGGCGGACGGATGGAGAGACAGCGAAGTCTCTTAAATAAAGTCCCATTTTAGTATTTTATTTTTAGGTAGGGAACCCTAAAAACGGTTTACCTCTAAAATCTATATTAACAGCATTACTAGGTACCTAACTGGCACCTAAGTAGCTAACCTAATCATTTCTGTGTATAATCGTCATTTCTGTGTAATACCATACACAGAAATGAGGGTACACAGAAATGACAAAAGCAAGAGTTTGACGTGATAACCGCCAAATTCCGAGGTTAAATTTTGGCATAATCCAATCTTTGTTTTGTGCTATCAATAGGACTTGCGCACATAATTGCAAAATAATTTTAATTATCGTACTTACCGAATTATATTCCGACCAGAAATGACGCTCGAACTTTTCACACATCAGAATTCAACACATAAATGTATTTTTTGTGCCTCAGTGAAAAAAATACAACATAACAACAACCCAGGTGACATTGGAAAAGTCCATTAATGCTGCAAAAGAAAAATAGTAACCCCTCGAGAAAATGGTACCACTTTTTTTTACAAAAACTCCCACATACACTGAAATGATGCGAAAACTCGTTACACACCTAAACTTACGTTTATCAAAAAAAATTGTTATTGTTTTTTCTTTGAAACATGGTGCGAATAGCACATATTTCTCTGAAACTTATAATCTAGTAATCGGTTTTAAGAAATGACTATAAATATTTTTTTCAAAAGAAAGATATTTGAATGTGTAGCAGGTTACATACACAGGACATGATGAATCTGTGACATTTTCGCTTTTGAAAGAAATTGTACTTTCAAATTAAATTTTTATTTTTGCGTAAGTGTAATATAAGGTATAATCTTTGAATTAGATTAAACATGGCCAACTTAATAAGAATTTTATATGTTGTTCTAACGCGTTACACTTTTTTACTCATAGATTAGAATGACCCTCATTCACTTTTGCCTTTTAAAGAAGTTCAGATTATAGTGGTCGGGAAACACAGACCTCGGCAGGGAGTTCCAGTCCTTAGCCGTCCGTATAATAAACGTAACTTTATAAGTTGATTTGATTTCAATTTACAAAAACAGCCGGTTGATACGCGGGTTTTCTCCACAGTTTATTACTAAGTATAAAGGTATAATGAATTTACGCAACGTGGTCACAAACATCGAACATGTAGTTAATAAGGATATAACTTCAAAATGGAAATCCTATCTTGAAGTGTGCCAAAAAAGGAATGGGAGATAAAAGTTATCCTTGTATGTGCGTGTTTTAATAATTCCTTAAGTTATTTTATTTCGTGTACGTAATAATATTTGGGTCTTCATTTCTTATTATACATATCGACGGTCCCTACGTATAAACGGACATGTCAAAAACGTAGGTTTACAGGAGAGCGGAATTAAGGTTCATTTTGCTCTGAAAAAAAATGTAATCAAAATTATTAATATATCTTTTCACTAATATTTTATTAGCATTAGAACGCTTTTAGCAGTATTGAAACATATGTATTTTTATCACAATTTCCCAATAAAACTACGAGTTAACTGTTTTCTACGCTGTCATTTAAAAAAAGTCAAGTCGGACAAATCTAAGATGCCTGTTTATACAGCGGGAATAACAAATGGTGGTTTTCAATAGGAATTTAAATTTTTTTTTACGAGAATGTGTAATTATGACTTAATTTTCAAAGCAATCCGTAAACATCTATTTGCGGTTATATGTTAAGATCAGAATGCATTAATAGTAACATGTCTTTTTATACGTGGTACAAACTAAATAAGCGTAGGCCTACTTACTGCAAAGTATAAAAAGACATGTCATTAAATAAAACCAAGATTTTGTTATAATATTGGGTATATGAATAAAACACGTTTTAATCAAACGATATATTGTTACATAAGTTATCTTCTTAACAATATTTATGTATTTTTTTAAAGTAATTTTTTCTGAAATAGGAACTAATTTCCAATTAGAAATCACAGTCAAAATCACCATTGTAGCTTAATTATCTTAATTTACTTAGCTTTATTAGCTGATTAATATCAACTTAAATACCTATTATACTCTTTTTTATTTGGGTACCCTGGGTATGGATTAGAACATTCCCTTTTACCTAGGGCTGGAGTGTGTGTGTACGTCAGAGACGATATCAGCTCTCGTCGCCTCAGCAATCTTGAAGGTCGGGACCTATCTATCTTATGGCTCCGTGTAGACAGCGACGACCACCCTCGCGTTTATGCGTGCCTTTACAGGTCCCATAGCGGTGACACCGAAATGACCGACTCTTTGAGCGCATGCAAATGGCTTCGGACATTGTGCAGCAGCAGATCCCCTCTGCGGAAATCATCCTCCTTGGCGAGTTCAATGCCCACCACGCCGAATGGCTCATGTCCAGTAAAACTGATTACGCAGGTCGATCTGTTTACGACTTCGCTCTTGCAAACGGACTGACACAACTGGTTACCACGCCCACACGAATTCCAGATGTGGAAGGCCATGCTTTTTCACTGTTGGACCTTCTGCTTGACCTCTCACTCGGACGGCTACAACGTATCCGTTGTTGCTCCACTGGGCTCCTCGGACCATTGCCTTGTCCGTAGTAAAGTGCCACTCATAGACTTGGCTCGACCGCGGAAAGCACGCGGGCGCCGTGTATGGCACTATAGGTCAGCAGATTGGGATGGAATGCGGTCTTTTTTTGCATCATACCCTTGGAGGCAGGTGTGCTTCATGCCGGATGATCCCAGCGTCGTTGCTGACTCTGTTAACGATGTGGTCCTGCAGGGAATAGCACTTTTAATTCCGTCGTCTGTGGTTCCTATCGGTGGTAGATTTCGGCCCTGGTTTGGTTCATCTTCCAGAAAAGCTTCTTGTAAGAAGCAGGAAGCTTACCAAGTCTGGGCTGATGCGGTGGCGACGGGGGATGAAAATACCAGCGCGCTCAAAAAGAAGTACAACTTCGCTTCCAGGTCCTTCAAAAGAGACATTGCAAGAGCGAAGTCGGTGCACATCGGTAGAATTGGCGAGAGACTTGAACGTCTTCCTTCGGGAACACGTGCGTTCTGGCCTCTCGCCAAAGCAATCGAAGGTAATTTCTGCAAGCCGTCTTTTCCTCCTTTGCGCACGGGAAAAGATTCGTTGGCCCATGGCGCAAAAGAGAAAGCCGACTTTCTGGGCAAACTCTTTGCGTCCAACTCGACTTTAGATGATGGGGGCCAGGTAAATGTTTGCAGTATAAACGGACATGTCTGACATGACCGCTTTTAATTCGTTCTCTCACCTTTACAGGTTAGGTTTCAAACGAAGTATTTGACGACATGTATTACATAACTGTGTCTACGGCCCACTTTTGACTAGATGATTATACTTGTCCTTTTATACGATTTGTATACTGAGCTAACCTTATGATATTTGAAAAAAATCTTATATGGATATGAGCGTAAAGGCAATCCGAAGCCATTTATGCAATAATATTTTTTTGCCATTTTGGACATGTCTGTTTATACGTAGGGACCGTCGATATAAATCTAAATATGTAATACTTATGTTGTTCAAACCTTCGACAAAATATTTACATGCCAATACATTTGGCGAAACATGTAAAACAATATTTTTTTAGGCTTTTTTGTAAATACCATTTTATGTAGGTACGGTGGCCAGCACATCAAGTTACTACAATCTGTCAAATTTCTTCAATCGAACCTCACTTTTATGTCAAACGTGTTTAGTTCAATATCAACTGAGGAAATTTGACAGATTGTAGTAACTTGATGTGCTGGCCACTGTACCGTGTTTCGAGTGAATACCATTGAATTGAATTGAATGTTGAAAAATGTATCGCATTTCCTTTTTATGAGGAATTCTCATCATTAAAGCACGATACATATTATATTTTGATTTACTATTGATTGAGCCACAGATAAAAACGAATATGTTTTAAGCTTTTTCTGAATTGAACAAGGTTGTTCGGAAAATACTAGTTACAAAACGGACTAGTGCCCCCTAACCCTCATCGTCCTCTTCTAAGTCGGTATCACTCTTAACGAGTGGTCGTGGTCATCAGTCCTTCACTTCAAGGGATTGGTGGCAAGCTTTACAACACGCCGCCACTCCTCAACCCTGATACCACAGACGAATACTCTGTGCTTATACGATACGGCTCGTTGCGGAATACAATAAATCCATATAGTTCTCGCATAAAGAACGGTCAAATCTCGCATAACAAACATTGTATCACTTAACTGTTTGTGATAACAGTCTGTTGCATGTTCTTAGGAGGCAAATTATCACATTAGACTACGACGGGACTTAACCCCGGGGAACCAACCTTTTCCCAAAAATATATTTAACTGGCGCATTTGGTAGTGACCCTGCCTCATTCGCAAAGGTCGTAGGTTCGACCTCCACTCTGGACAACATTCGTGTGATGAACACTTGTGTTTGTTCAGTGTCTGGGTATATATTTTTATTTAATAGAGACTCGGTATGTGGAAGGATGTGGGTTCTAGTACCACTAAAACCCTTAGATAAAATTGTAAGTCCATTATGGTCTTATGAAACAAACCTCTTGATGAAACAAGTAGGTATTGAAATTTTCTTCCAAATATTAGTTAGTTATTAGTTATTATTATATCATATTGTAATAAGCAACCAAGCCGTTTGGCGTTGTCAAGATGTCACTGAAGCAAAGTCTGTTACCGGAGCAATGACCTAACGCTGCCTACAGATTATTTAGTATGGTAAAAATAAAATTCACACAACATCTCATACATGCATTGACCTGAAACCGTCATAAGTCGCTTAAGCACTTGTGTCACGGATATCAGATAACGAAGGAATTCCCTACAAATGTAATACTTAAATATTAGTACATATACCGTGCATTCTTAAATAAACTCATTTCTTGAGGACTTTATAGGTATGATGAAAATAAATATTATATCCAATGGAACAAAGGCACACTATGCTAACAGGGGGGCAATTCGTTCCAAAAAAACTTGTCTTAGAATTTCTAGCTTTTATTGCAGGACACTCTTCTAACCTAACCAATATTTTTGTCATGATAATATTAACTAAATTTTACAAAAAAAAATTGTGGACTAGGACAGTAATCTGCAAAAATATTTTAAAACTCTGGGACGAATTTTTTTTGGGACTTACCTATTGCCCCCAAGCCCAGCTTCGCAATCTACTCCTTCGCCATTACCTAGTGCTAGGTGGAGACAGACGGCCATGTCTTTTATTCCAGCCTGGATCTTTTATTAAGTTACGGAATTTTATTTGAAAATCAAACGAACTTCTCAAGTGAAGTTCGATCATAATTATGTGAACAGCTTCATTCGAAGCGATTTAGTTTGACAATATGTCAAACTAAATCGCAAAGAATGAAGCTGTGAAACATAATAATGGAATATTAGGCACTGCTCGACTAATAGTACCCTAAATATAATATTTTTAAGGTATTTTTATAGTGCTTAACGTAAATATATGTAACAGAATGTTTGTATCGTGTTGTGATGTCCAAAATAATATTTTTTTCTATTCTATTCTATTTACTTTCTCTTTTCTA
This sequence comes from Cnaphalocrocis medinalis, assembly GCA_014851415.1. Taxonomy (NCBI): domain Eukaryota; kingdom Metazoa; phylum Arthropoda; class Insecta; order Lepidoptera; family Crambidae; genus Cnaphalocrocis; species Cnaphalocrocis medinalis. Next base: position 8,537,565 of record CM026288.1, read on the forward strand.
ATATTTTTATCTACAACATACTTGCTTTGTCATTATCTTATTTTAGTCTTATCATTGATTGATTGGGATGTAAACAGTCAGTTTGCTCAGCTCATTCAGTAAGCAATGTGGACGAAAATTACTCATTAAGAGAACAATTATGTATTGTGATTATTACAGGAGGTGTTTATTATTTTGATACACTTGCTTATTGAATTTCAGAATTAATGAAGGTAACATGTGTAATTGTGTTATAATTAAATAGGACACATAAATAATAAATCCTCCAACCGATATTCGGCTACGGCGGCCAAGGGATCAGCCACGTACGCAGGATATTATATTGCCTAAGTGTATGCGCAAACACAGGTGCACTCTCTATTCCCTTACTCTCCTAATTGGATGGGACACCAGTGAGTGTGATAAAACACATATACACTAAACAAACATAAATTTTATTTCTATTAAACAGTGAATGTCGAAATAATTTGTTAAACTTAATCATAGGTACTTAATACTCATAGTACGAGAACAGTAACGTGGTATTTACACGTTGAACTTTAATAATTTCTGTTACTAGCCTGTTTAATTTATTATACCCTATCCTCAAAAAAGGAATACTCCAGTTAAATGCTGTTAATTTCCTCTTAAGTGGTAGCAATGGATTTTTAAGTCTGTTATCAGCATGCTTTAATACTCACTTGACAATGTCCCATAGCTCAGTGAAACTTAAACTTTCAGAGAGAGAAGTGGGGTTTAATTTAGTTAGAATGAAGCTAGTTTGTTTACTTTTGTGTTTTCTTGGGTGCGCTTACGCATTTGGACGCGGGGACTTGGAGAAGTATGGACCTTTTGAAATAGTGTTGAAATATATTTTTAAGTGTAAGTACCCTTTTCTTTAAAATTGGGATTTTGAACTGTATTCAGAAACAAAAAAAACAATCTGATGAAAAGTCGACTTTAATAGCACTCAATACCTACTTCGTGATCACTTGGTTAATTTCGTACTTAGATATTCGCAAAGTCAAATAAATATAGACCAATCACTTTTTATTTTTGATACCTTGAGACGTCCATACTAGACGGCTGCTCAAACTAAACTGCCCACTCGCCTACCAACCCTGACGTAAGCATATTCCGCCGATTGGTAGGCGCGCTATTGATAAAAACCGTTTCTGGATGCCATAATTATATTTAATTTCTTTTCTGATACGATAATCATAGAAAATACTTTTATTATTCTAATTGTTCAATTTAGAACCACAAGGGCAAGGCGTTTTCCAATACCTACGACTTGCATTTTAAATCGTAACTTAGATTTCGCAAATTCGTTAAAAAATATTAAGCGTAAAATGGTCTCAAAAATACTCCTGTTTTATCATGTTTTGTAAAAGAAAAATCAACCTTAATAGATAAAGATATAATACTATCTGTTATTATCTCTCTGTTGTCCTGATCACTATATAATAGTTGATTGAATTTTATTGAGCGCAACTTACCATCAGTTGATCCGTCTGCTACTCTGCCCCCTATCACATATCAAAAAAACACTGTTACTAGCCAATTAACCATTCATCTAATCCTTAAAGTAACTAATACCCACATCGTCTTGCTCTACAGGTAAATAAATAATTGTCTCTTTCCTCTTAAAAGGTAATGCCGCAAAAAATTAGTAAATCTGTTATCATGCATGTATATATACCACTTGACAATGACCCATACCTCATATTGAGGTAAACTCTCGGAGAGAGAAGTCGTGTTTCAATTTAGTTGTTAGAATGAAGTTGGTATGTTTGTTTTTGTGTTTTCTTGGGTGCGCGTACGCAATCGGACGCAGGGACTTGAAGAAGTATGGACCTTTACAAAGTATAGCGTCTGGATTGCTTAAATGTAAGTACCTACTTTTTTAAATTCACGAATTTGGTACGAGTGTTACGAATGTTGGAAACCTACACGTTTCAGATACTTTTTGAAACGTATAAGCGTGTTTCAGTTTTTTACTTCCGTATTAATTTATGATGGTCAGACGGCAGTCACTTCATTAAATATACCAGAGCCCCCAATCCTGAAACACTGGGTTTCAAAACGCTCTAGCGTGTAGGTAATGTTTCGTTACTTTACGTAAAGCAATTATGCTTAGATAAGAGTTAGTCACAGTTAGCACGTTAGTCCATGGTATCAAGCAAAAATTAGGAACCAGTCTTCCTGAATTCCCATGAAACGATTAGCTGGATTGATTTAACTGCTGTTTTTCCCTGACAACCCATTATATAATGGGTTTGTAAGTTGTCAGGGATTGTTTTATATAGGTGTTGTAGCTGAAATCCCATGGAATCCTACAGGAAACGTGAAATTTGATAAAAATAGCGGGTCGTCTCGGGTTTGACATATTATAGCTTAATGTTACTCTGGGTACACATAGCTTTCTAATCGTGAAGGATTTTTTGTATTTAGTTTATTCTTTGCAAAAATACACATACAAATACAAATCTTTCCTTTTTACAATATAAGTGGACCGCAGATCCGCTCGCATGAAGTTCGATTTACCTCTAAAAGTTTATGTCGGCCAGGCCAAAAATTAAAACAGTTTCATTCAAAGCCATTAAATTTAAGATTAAAGCGAATAAAAAGCCAATATGCAGACAGACAAAATAAAATTGATTGATATTGTTACTGCTTCTTCGCCTTTACTGTAAATGGTATATAGTACTTGTACTTCTTAAATAATTCCAGCATTAAACTGTAAATAACGGGTAGGTAATGAACTATTATTAGAACGTAAACAATTGTTTTGTTTGTACTTGTATGTATGTGTGAGTGTCCACGTGTGCTTATTAGTATTACTACACAGATGTGTGTGTGGTGACTCTTTGTTTATGTTTACTTTCTAGTCCAGTGAAAAGAACTATTATTGTACCTATTGGTCTTAGTATAGTCTTATACTACTAAGTATTCTGTGGTATAGTTCAGTTTAAAGATTTGAGGACCGTTTACTGGGTTCCTTTTACGTAGCTTTTCTGTTAGGCAGTGGTAATACTTCGAGCCGAAGCGTGGCTCTCCCACGTCCATTTATCATTATATTATCCTGGTTCAGATATGGTATTTTTAAATATTCTTATCTAATACTGGCTATATAGCTTCCTAATCATAAAATATAACGGATAATTCCGTTTCGTTTATCACTACTTTCTTCGTTCAATGGACCATAATCTTCTGTACTCTTATCATTTCAATATAGAGTTCAAAATTCGATAATTGGTTCAATTGGTTATTCTGATGCGTAGACTTTCGTTCTAGATAGCTCGTACAAATGAATTTAGGGTTCAAATTACAATGGAAATTGCTAATCAGTCTTCAAGTAAGATTGTTTGCTAATTCAATAACCTTTATTTTAATATAGCCAAGATTTAAATTGCAATATCAGTTGTTTTGATTAAATATCACGAGATGCTTAACTGCTTTTGTAATGCTTTTATAACCTATCTTGTTACAAAAACAAACGAATAAATTAAAAAATAGACATAACTATACTTCTTGTAAGGAAATAAATGATACCTACTCCTGATGTAGATAAAGCATTTTTTACTTAAAAGCTATTTCAATTTAAAGTATCAACCTTTACAGTCACAGCAAGGACAAATGCCGTGGGATTAGGTTAAAGCATCTGCCTAATGCGGATTGGTGATCACGAACTCGAATTATGCTCGAAAATTTCGGATCATATGTTATTCATATAAGCTTGGTACTGAAATCACTAGACCAATGCAAATAGGGCGCATTTCAATATATAAAATGATTTATTACCTATATAACATTCTGATTCATTTAGGAAATGTCTCTTTAATTCTAAGAGAGTGTTTAACTTTATCACTTTTGTTACAGGTAACCATGATAGGAACTTAAATCTTGATGTAAGTGGCATCGACGTGTACTTCTACGATTTCTCCCACAACGACGTTGAAAGAAAAAATTCACCATCGACAACGCTGCTAAAGGAATCCTCAATTACAAAAATCTAGAAAAAGTTAAAAAATTCATCATATTTGTCGGAGGATACAAATCACAGATCAACAAAAAAACTGAGGAACAAGTCAGACAAGCATTTAAAAACTTCCCTAACATCTACCTCATCATCGTAGATCACTTTCAATACACTAATGATAAAGAAGGATACATTGAGAGCTACGAAAGATCCGTCAAATATGTGCACTATATTGGAAAAGCGATAGCTCAAATGTTAGCTGAATTGAAAAAAGGTGGAATTTCTGGAAAAAATATGCACTGTATCGGCCATAGCTTAGGCAGCCAAATCTTGGGAAACACTGGAGAAGCCTTCTTTGACAAAACTGGTGAAAAATTATGGAGGATTTCAGCTTTGGATCCTGCTGGACCTTGCTTCTCAAACGCCCCGGAACAGGAACAAGTAAGATCAGGTGTGGCTGATTACGTCGAGGTCTACCACTGCAATGCGGGTGGTCTTGGTACTACGAGTGTTTTGGGGCACATAGATTTCTTCATGAATAAGGAAGGTAGAACTCAACCCAACTGTGGGACTCCTCTAATTCCAGACATCATTGATTCTTTCATAGCGGCGAAGTGTAACCATAGGGCGTGTATAGATATGTGGACGGCGACTGTGCGCCATCCAGAATTGTTCCCGGCTTTTAAATGTGATAATTACAATGATTTTGAGAAGGGAGAGTGCACCAATAATGAAAGAACTATTGCTGGTTTCTGGAACCCTGGTAATGCAACTGGAGTATTTTTCTTTTCTACTGAAGGTTATGACTTAAAAGCAGAGGCGGCGCGAGGCGTAGGCAATGTGGGCCACCGCCCACGGCCTCGCGGTACACGGCGTCGCGGTACAAGGGGCCTCGCGCCTCAAAAAAATTTAAGCTCGTCCGAGGGGCTTTATCGCTCATCATCGTCGTAAAATCGACAGAAAAGGAAAGGGCCTCGCGCAATCAGTCTTGCCCACATCAAAATTAGATCTTGCCTCGTCACTGCTTAAATAGTTAAGAGTTACGTAATTTTTAAGTACTACGAGTAAGTAAAGCTTGGATCATAATATTATCTCTCGATACACAATACCATACTGAAAGCATTTGAAAAGTGAGTTCTGTCATTAGTATGTAGTTACAGTTCCAGATATTTTGAATACCTAAAACGCCATCACTACATTTGATTTTAGACCCTAATCCATATTATTTGGTTTTAAATTCCGAAAATGCCAAACCGCACTCTTTTGCGACTGGAGCTTCCATTGGCGGTGAGACTTTTGACGCAATTAACGCTGTACTATTTGATTTGAGGGTTAATTTGATCGAAGCAGTTAAGTCAAATGTTGTGTCATGTTGTATGTATATTTTTATTGATACCTCGTATGTAAATTAGCAATTTGAAACAATACAATGTTTCAAATTAGGGTAGTCACATAAACATAGCTGATTATAATGCATTTCTGTTAAAATATTTATACATAATTTTTCATACTTAATTGTTTTATTATTTAAACTGTAGTTAAATTGTTGCCATAAAATTGTGAACATTATTCATGTAGAGTACACTTCTTACAGTAAACATGTTCTTTAGAATACGTAATAGAATTATTACGCTTTAATATGAAGGTCCTGCAATTTGAAAAATATGTGAATTGTAACCGTGAGAAAGCCATGAATGGGCCAGTTCAACCGGAGTGATACCCCGCAGCAAACCGGTGTACAGCAGTATACTGGCTTCAGCCGATTGAATAAGAATACGGGTAGGGAAATTTTAATAAATGTTGGCAGCGTACTTGTGACTCTATTTGGTATTCATGGGAGGCAGCAGTCGTTTACCAAATCAGGGGATCAGTCTACTAGTCTGCAACATAAAAATGGTATTTTTGAATCTACTAATAATGTATTTTTTTCTAATAAGTCTTGTATGATTTCACAATGCAACAATATAAAAAAAGAGAATAAAATTATGTTTTAATACAACGCTAAAGATTTTTATTAACACCCTATGTTTTAATTTAGTTCGATTGAAAGAGATCAAAAATTTTTTGGCGTTTAGATCTTATATTATTCTCAGATCGATAACTTACTGGTTAAAATACGGCGCCTGTGGTAGATACGCCATAAGTTATAGGTTCTATATTACCACTCAGGGTAAAAATTTGTTTGATGAACAACTTGTTATTCAGTATCTGAGTGTAATCAGTAATAGTCTGAGTGTAATAAATATTGGGTACTATTTAAACGAGCTTCTTTTTATTAGCATTTTTCGCCTCAGAAAATATATGTTACCTTCTAAATTACTAAGTCAGCCACAACCAATGCGCATCTGAATAATAGCATCTCAGCCACTAGTTATTTTATATGTAAGCCACTGTAAATATAACTCAGCATGGCAATTATTTTTTAGCATCTAAATTTGTGGTATGCATTCAAATAGCAACCTTCTAAATTATTAATATATGACACCAAAATAGTAATTATATAGCTTCTAATTTCATATTTAGTATGAATAAAATGTAACTCATCCCTACTACTACATGACAAAAATATTGGTTAGGTTAGAAGAGTGACCAGCAAAAGAATCTTGAAATTCTGGGATGAGTTTTTTGGGACGAATTGCCAACTAACTCGCGAAGCTGCCTGTTAGCATAGTGTTTCTTTGGATAAAATATTTATTTTCATCATACCTATAATGTCCTCAAGAAATGAGTTGGTTTAAGAATGCACGGTGTATGTACTAATATTTAAGTAGGTAGGTATTACATTTGTAGGGAATTTCTTAGTTATCTGATATCCGTGACACAAGTGCTTAAGCGACTTATGACGGTTTCAGGTCAATGCATACAATGTATGAGATGTTGTGTCAATTTATTTTTACTATACCTACTGAACAATCTGCAGGCAGCGTCAGGTCATTGTACCGGTAACAGACATTGCTTGTGCATGTGCTCCTAAAAAAAATGCGCAGTGACATCTTGACAACGCCAAACGGCTTGGTTGCTTATTACAATATGACCTGATCTTTGGAAGAAAATTTCAATACCTACTTGTTTCATCAAGAGGTTTGTTTCATAAGACCTTAATGGACTTAAAGTTTAAGTGAGACTAGAACCCACATCCTTAAACAAACCGGTCTCTATTAATAATAATATTACACCCAGACACTGAACAAAAACAAGTGTGCATCACACGAATGTTAGTCCAGAGTGGAGGTCGAACCTACGACCTTTGCGAATGAGGCAGGGTCACTACCTACCAAATGTGCCATCAAAAGATATTTTTAGGGAAAAGATGATTCCCCGGGGGTAAGTCCCGTCGTAGTTTAATGTGATAATTTGCCTCCTAAGAACATGCAAGAGCCTGTTATCACAAACCGTTTTGATACAATGTTTGTTATGCGAGATTTGACCGTTCTTTATGCGAGAACTATCATATGGATTTATTGTATTCCGCAACGAGCCGTATCGTATAAGCACAGAGTATTCGTCTGTGGTATCAGGGTTGAGGAGTGGCGGCGTGTTGTAAAGCTTGCCACCAATCCCTGAAGTGAAGGACTGATGACCACGACCACTCAGTCAAGAGTGATACCGACTTAGAAGAAGAAGAAGATGAGGGGTTAGGGGGCAACTCCTCCATTTTGTAATAACGGGCCTAGAGTATTACGAACAACTTTATCGTTTTTATCTGTGGCTCAATCAACAGTAAATAAAATTATATGTATCGTGCTTTAATGATGAGAATTCCTCATAAAAAGGAAATGCGATACATTTTAAACAATATTTAATATAATTCAATGTATTCACTCGAAACACGGTACATAAAAATTGGTGTTTACATAAAAGCATTGATTTGCAAAAAAGTCTAAAGAACACGGCCACTTTTAGCATTAATTGACATTATTGTTAGGTACTTGTCGTGTGTTTTTTATATTGTATGCATCTTGAAAAAATCAATTTACTTTTATCTAAGTCTGTAATGTTTTGCTTTCTTAAAAAATATCGCATTTTCGCCACAATCAGTGTAAATAGGTTGGCGGCGCTAGTTTCATTCATATAGAAATAGAAATAAAAAAAATCTTTATTCAAGTTAGGTCCATACAGAACACTTATGAATGTCAAAACATAATATAATCTACCACTGGTTCGGATCGTATAGCCCCTTAACTTACCTGTGAGGTCGACTAAGTGGCCAACCAAGGTTCTTGTATCTGTATTGTACCTGCAAGTTTCCTAGCCTGGTACCAGATTGCATTGACTGGTTCCGCTTAGATAACTCTTTCAATACACCTTTTGTACTAATATTGATTAAATAACATCTAATTAACACCAACGCATGGGAGCGATCTCGTTCACTCGACATTGAAGTCGAATTAGTATTTTTTATGGACGAAACATATAATATTCAACTTCCTGTTACCCGCGACTTAGCCCGCGTGGTATAGCCTATGTAATTTCTCAGGGTCTAGACCATCTGTATACCAAATTTCATTCCAATCCGTTCAGTAGTGTTGGCGTGAAAGAGTAACAGACAGACAGAAAGACAAAGTTACTTTCGCATTTATAATATTTATGAGAAATAATAAACATGGCCACAAAATTTTTATTTGGCCACGCGCCCAAACTTCTCATTTAATAACTAAGCATCGGGAAAATTACTTAGCCTTTAATTAACTGATTCATCTTCTTTACAACGGCCACTAAAAATGTTAAAGAAAGCGTCAAATCAATATCCACAATTAATTTAACTTGTCCTTCTGATTTATATATTGCAAACTAATTTACTAACTCAGCCACGGAATTTGTAACTCATCACCATATTAAGTTTTACAGCTTCAATATAATGTCCTCAAAAATAATACATTCAAGCTTCAATACTCAACATCAAAATATTATAACTTAACATCTAAAATAATTTCATATTCATTTATCGAGAAAATAGCCACTGTACCTACGATTTGGCGCCAGTGCGTGACATGACAGCAATTGGCACGCATCTGATCGGCCTAGCAATCAGGTATTGGAGTTTAAAGCACAGTGCTTGGACTGAAAAGAAAGCGTGGAAGGCAAACTTAAGCGCGAGCGGCATTAATAAGCCAGTAATATATATTTTATTTTTCTTATAATTTCGTAATTACATACATATACGTGCTTATTTAAATTTATTACTTACTTAAAATTATTTTATTTCAATACAAAAATTGATTATCATAAATAAAGGGTTTTACTTTGATTGTCCTTAAGGTGCCATCGCAACGATACCAATTTATTTATTTTAATTGTGTATTTTAAAAATCCAGCCATGAAAACATAAAGAAATGAATTAACAATTTTTTGAGTTGCGTACTAATATTTTTTACACGCGCCAAATAATAATAATTTTGCAATAAAAATCATTGCGATGTGTGGAAAGAATTTATTACATAAATACGTAAAAAAATATTAATACTTTCCTTTTTGTTTTCATAGCTGGATTGTTTGTTAAATGTTTTTCATACTCCTCACAATTAATATAAATCGATTGGCGGCTAGTATAGTCGCGTTGTTGCCTTGAATAGTTCATGTGTAATAATAATAGTGGCTATAATATAATATTCGATGACAATTTTAGGTAAATTTAACGATCGATAAATATTTACTAAATTCTACAAAAAAAATGTGACGTTGTCCTAGAACAGTAATGAATGAATGAATATGCTTTTTATTGCACACAAAACAGAGGTATAAGACTAAAAACTAGTTATAACAGGAGTAATGTATGTACAACAAAGGCGGCCTTATCACTATGAGCGATCTCTTCCAGGCAACCTTTGGTTAAAGGAGACTTGATCAAGGTGTAAGGCGGTGCAATGATACAACACTTATATACATAGGTATAAACATTAAAACATACATTAATTAAATTAAATATAAGAACACTAATACATGTCATATACCTACTAATAAATATAAACTACATAGACATACGTAATCTGCAAAAATGTTTTGGAATCCTGAGACAAGTTTTTTTTGGGAGGAATTGCCCCCAAGCCCAGTTTCGCAATCAACTCCTTCCCCATTACCTAGTGCTAGGTGGAGAGAGACGGTCATGTCTTTTATTCCAGCCTGGATCTTTTATTATTTTATAAAATTTTATTTTATGGAATATTAGGCACTGCTCGACTATACCTCTTGTACCCTAAATAGATATTTTTAAGGTATTTTTATAGTGCTTAATGTAAATATATGTAACAGAATGTTTGTATCGTGTTGTGATGTCCAAAATAATATTTTTTTCTATTCTATTCTATTTACTTTCTGTCTTCTGATATTTTTATCTAAAAATATTTGCTTTGTCATTATCTTATCTTAGTCTTATCATTGATTGATTGGGATGTAAACAGTCAGTTCGCTTAGCTCATTCAGTAAGCAACGTGGGCGGAAATGACTCATTAAGAGAATAATGATGTAATGTGATTTACAGGAGTTATTTTCTTGATACCCTTGCTTATTGAATTTCAGAATCAATTAAGGTAACACGTTTATATACTTAAGTTTTACTTACAATCATCTACGGTGGCTAATCTTTACGATAAGCCACGTACACAGGATATATTATAGTGCCCAAGTATATGCGCAAACACAGGTGCACTCTCTATTCACTTAGGTACCCTCATAATTCTATGGGACACCCAGTGAATGTGATAGAACACATTTTGTAATCTTAATAATATTTTTTATTATCAGAATGAAAATTGTAATGTAATGATCATAATTTGAAAAGAGTGACTACTGAGTTTCTTGCTGATTCTTCTCGGTAGAAATCGACTTTCCGAATCAGTGGTAGCTTACATAATATTTGACATTCATAAATGTTCTATAAGGTCTTAAATTGAATAAAGAATTTTTCTATTTCTATTTCTATACACTAACCAAACGTAACTTTAATTTCTATTAAACAGTGAAAGTCAAAATGGGTATGTTAAACTTAATCTATATTCATGTTAACAGTAACGTGGTATTTACGCGTTGGATTTTAATAATTTCTGTTACTAGCCTGTTTAATTTATTATACCCTATCCTCAAAAAAGAAATACTCCAGTTAAATACTGTTAATTTCCTCTTTAGTGTTAGCAAGGGATTTTTCAGTATGTATCAGCATGCTATAATACCCACTTGACAATGTCCCATAGCTCAGTGAAACTTAAACTTTCAGAGAGAGAAGTGGGCTTTTATTTAGTTATAATGAAGCTAGTTCGTTTACTTTTGTGTTTTCTTGGTTGCGCTTACGCATTCGGACGCGGGGACTTGGAGAAGTATGGACCTTTTGAAATAGCGTTGAAATATATTTTTAAATGTAAGTAACTCTTTTCTTAAAAATGTCATGTTGCAATCTATTCAGGAACAAAAAAAAATCAATCCGTTGGAAAGTCGAATTTAGGTAATAACTAATAATAATACTCGTGCTCATTTCGATAATTTCGTACTTCGTTATTCACAAATTTATTTAAATATAGGGCAAAAACTTTTTACTTTCGATGTGTCATAGACGTCCATACTAGACGACTGCTCAAACAGAACTGCCTACTCACCTAACCAACCGATACGTAAGCATAGGTATCCCGTGGATTGGTTAGCGCGCTTATTGATAAAAACAGTTTCCGGATGCCATTTTTATTTCTTTTTTGAGGCGATAATCAAAGAAAATAGTTTCATTATTCTAATTGTTTAACATAGAATCATACTGACAAGATGTTTTCTAACACGACTTGTATTTTAAATCGTAACTTACGAGTAGATTTCGCAAATTCGTTAAAAAATAATAAGCAAAAATGGTCTCAAAAATACTCGTGTTTTATCATGTCTTGTAAAAGAAAACGAGACCTAAATAGATAAATACCTACTGATAACAATCTGTTATTATCTCTCTGTTGTCCTGACCAATATAGTTGATTGAATCTTATTGAGCGCAACTTACCATCAGTTGATCCGTATGCTACTCTGCCCCCAATCACCTATCAAAAAAACACTGTTACTAGCCAATTAACCATTCATCTAATCCTTAAAGTAACTAATACCCGCATTGTCTTGCTCTACAGGTAAATAAATAACTTCTGTCTCTTTCCTCTTAAGTGGTAATGCCGCATAAAATTAGTAAGTCTGTTATCAGCATGTATAAACCACTTGACAATGACATACCTCAGTATGAGGTAAACTCTCGGAGAGAGAAGTCGTGTTTTAATTTAGTTGTTAGAATGAAGTTAGTTTGTTTGTTTTTGTGTTTTCTTGGCTGCGCGTACGCATTTGGACGCGGGGACTGGGAAAAGTATGGACCTATTCAAATAGCGTTGAAGTCGGGATTGATTAAATGTAAGTACCTACTTTTTTAAATTCACGAATTTGGTACGAGTGTTTAAGAAAAGTGTTGGAAGCCTACACGTTTCAGATACTTTTTGAAACATATAAGCGTGTTTCAGTTTTTTGGTTCCGTATTAATTTGTGAAGGTCAGACGGCAGTCACTTCATTAAAAATACCAAACTCCCCAAATCCTGAAACATTGTTTTAAGTCTACATTAGGCTCCAAAACGCTCTAGCATTTTTTACGTTTAGGTAACGTTAAGAACTTAACGTAACGTAAAGTTATGCTTTGATTAGGTTTTTGGTTGTTGTTGTAATTAGCACATTAGTCCATGGTATCATGCAAAATTACGAACCCATTTTCCTGAATTCCCATAAAACGATTAGCTGGACTGATGTATCAGATATCAGAGATTGTTTATAATAGGTGTTGTAGCTGAAATCCCATGGAGCCCTACAGGAAACCTGAAATTTGATAAAAATAGCGGGTCGTCTCGTCTTCGACATATTACAGCTTATATGTTACTCTGGGTACACATAGCTTTCTAATTATTTTTTTTTGTATTTAGTTTATTAATTGCAAAAATACACATAAAATACAAATCTTTCCTCTTTATAATATAAGTCGACCGCAGCTCCACTCGCATGAAGTTCGATTTTACCTCTAAAAGTTTCCCCTACTTGAAACTGTTTCATTCAAAACTATACAGTTATTTTGACACAAAATTAAATTATTGATTCATATTGTTACTATTACTTCGCCTTTACTGTAAATGGTAATACAGTACTTACTTACCTACTCCTGGCTGGCTCAGCGACCCAAAGTGTGTCTTGGCCTCCGTAAAACAGTACTGTAGTTCTTAAATTATTTTAGCATTAAACTGTAAATAACGGGTAGGTAATGAACTATTATTAGAACGTAAACAATTGTTTTGTTTGTACTTGTATGTATGTGTGAGTGTCCACGTGTGCTTATTAGTATTACTACACAGATGGGTGACTCTTCGTTTATGTTTGCTTTCTAGTCCAGTGAAAAGGAGTATTATTGTACCAATTGGTCTTAGTATAGTCTTATACTATTAAGTATTCTGTGGTATAGTTCAGTTAAAAGATTTGAGGACCGTTTACTGGGTTCCTTTTACGTAGCTTTTCTGTTAGGCAGTGGTAATACTTCGAGCCGAAGCATGGCTCTCCCACGTCCATTTATCATTATATTATCCTGGTTCATGGTATTTTTAAATATTCTTATCTAATATTGGCTATATGACTTCCTAATCATAAAATATAACAGATATTCCGTTTTCTTTATCACTACTTTCTTCGTTCAATGGACCATACTCTTTTGTACTCTTATCACTTTCAATATAGAGTTCAAAATTCGATAATTGGTTCAATTGGTTATTCTGATGCGTAGACTTTCGTTCTATAGATAGCTCATGTACAAATGAGTTTAGGGTTCAAATTACAATGGAAATTGCTAATCAGTCTTCAAGTATGATTGTTTGCTAATTCAATAACCTTTATTTAATATACTAGTGGCCGCCCGCAACTTCGTTTGCGTGAACTTTATGACTCTTGACATAAAGATGATTATTTAAATAGTAGATTGGGCCAAGGAATCACGTAGTCCCATCACCTATCTTGGAACCCCCTTTAAGTTCGAAATATCCTTCCTTATCGGATCTCATCCAAAAATGCTCATCACATTTGACAATTTTGCATTCCATTTCATTCCATATTTGTTATGGTGTAGCTGGGCTCTTAGAGTTCTTCACCAGGTGTTCCATGATCTTTGATTTTTTTCATGGCATCATAAAATGCTCATCAATCTGAAAAACTTTTGTTAAGGTGCCATTGACCTACCTCTTATACTTTAGCTGGGCTATTGTGGTTCTACATCAAGGAGCCTGGTCTTCAAAATAAAATATATCCTATATGTTGCCCTGATGTTACAGCTATACAATAAAAAAAGTTTCATTCGAATCGGTTCAGTAGTTTCTGAGATTAGCGCGAACAAACAGACAAACAGACAGACAAAAATTTTAAAAATCATTGATTCATGTTCTGTTACTGTTTTTTAGTCGTCCTAAGTTATTTTGAGATAAATATCTTCAATGTACAGACACAGCTTTTTTACATTTTTATTATATGTATAGATAGCCAAGATTTAAATTGCAATATCAGTTGTTTTGATTAAATATCACGAGATGCATGTTATTGTATTTAAACTGTTATGCAATTTAAGTTAAGGTTTAAAATGGAATGGCAGAGCAATGCGTGCATTCAATGACCTTTGTGAAATCATGTGTGTCATGTAGCTTAGGTCACTCGACAATGTAATGTCTAGAAGTTTCCTTGGAAAGCCCTGCCCCGATCTCTCTTCGGTCGTGTCACAACTGATGTCCCATCGAATTAAGAGGGTAAAGGGAGCGCACATGTGTTTGCGCATACACTTGAGCACTATCATATCCTGCGTGCGTGGCTGATTGTTAAGTTCTGCCGCCTTAGTCAAATCGGTTTGAGGGTATTATTATTTTATTACTAAGGATACAATGTATCCTTGTAGGTCTAATTTATTTCACTATGTGCAGTATACAGTTGTATATGTGCAACGACTCATTATGAAGCTGTCCTTGGCTTATATTATGAATCAGTAAGTACTTAGTACAATAAAGTCACTCTACCAATCTATGCAATTCTAAACCTTATTGAATAGGTTTTAGTAAAATACGTAAATAGGTACCTACCTATTCATTACAGAGACTGTACTGGTGCTGAATTACGTCATGCGTATCAGATTGTGAACAGAAAATAACACTCATTCTACTGAGGAAGTGAAAAGTCAAATATGAGGTTAACTGATGCAGACCAGTCCCTATTGGGGGAGATAGCGCGACAGAAAACTAACTTTAACGTCATTGTTTATTTAATGACATTTGAAATCTCAAATAAAAAATAACTAATAACCTTGTAGAAGAACCAGAGGTTCTATAGCCTATTTTTAAAATACCGATACACTCTCCAAACTGAACCTCTTGTAGCAAATAATTTAATGAGAGATTATCTGTTTTTCTATGTTTAGATTTTGATTTACAATGTAGTCTAGTATTTTTTTCTGTTACAACACTAAAGCGAGTGTAGGATAATAAAGAACGTATGTACAACAGATTTGTGGTTGTAATTATAATACAATTTGA
The DNA here is from genome assembly GCA_014851415.1 of Cnaphalocrocis medinalis. Taxonomy (NCBI): domain Eukaryota; kingdom Metazoa; phylum Arthropoda; class Insecta; order Lepidoptera; family Crambidae; genus Cnaphalocrocis; species Cnaphalocrocis medinalis. The sequence goes on from CM026288.1 coordinate 8,553,076, forward strand.
ATACCAAATGATGCGTTACATAATAAGGAAATTTGAATTGACTCAAGCATAAATAAGGATAAGGTACAATAGGTTACAAAACAACGAATAAATAAAAATAGACTTAATCATAGTTCTTGTAAGAAAATAAATGATACCTACTCCTGATGTAGATAAAGCATTTTTTACTTAAAAGCTATTTCAATTTAAAGTATCAACCTTTACGGTCACAGCAAGGACAAATGCCGTGGGATTAGGCTAAAGCATCTGCCTAATGCAGATTGGTGATCACGAACTCGAATTATGCTCGAAAATTTCGGATCATATAATGTTATTATATAAGCTTGGTACTGAAATCACTAGACCAATGCAAATGGGCGCATTTCAATATATAAAATGATTTATTACCTATATAACATTCTGATTCATTTAGGAAATGTCTCTTTAATTCTGAGAGAGTTGTTTAACTTTATCACTTTTGTTACAGGTAACCATGATAGGAACTTAAATCTTGATGTAAGTGGCATCGGACGTGTACTTCTACGATTTTCTCCCACAAACGACGTTGAAACATTCACCATCGACAACGCTGCTAAAGGAATCCTCAATTACAAAAATCTAGAAAAAGTTAAAAAATTCATCATATTTGTCGGAGGATACAATCACAGATCAAACAAAAAAACTGAGGAACAAGTCAGACAAGCATTTAGAACTTCCCTAACATCTACCTCATCATCGTAGATCACTCTCAATACACTAATGATAAACAAGGACAGATTAAGAGCTACGAAAGATCCGTCAAATATGTGCACTATATTGGAAAAGCGATAGCTCAAATGTTAGCTGAATTGAAAAAAGGTGGAATTTCTGGCAAAAATATGCACTGTATCGGCCATAGCTTAGGCAGCCAAATTTTGGGAAACACTGGAGAAGCCTTCTTTGACAAAACTGGTGAAAAATTATGGAGGATTTCAGCTTTGGATCCTGCTGGACCTTGCTTCTCAAACGCCCTGATACAGGAACAAGTAAGATCAGGTGTGGCTGATTACGTCGAGGTCTACCACTGCAATGCGGGTGGTCTTGGTACTACGAGTGTTTTGGGAGACATAGATTTCTTCATGAATAAGAAAGGTAGAACTCAACCCAACTGTGGGACTCCTCTAATTCCAGGCATCTTTGATTCTTCCAAAGCGGCGAAGTGTAACCATAGGGCGTGTATAGATATGTGGACGGCGACTGTGCGCCATCCAGAATGGTCCTGGCTTTTCAATGTGATGAATACAATGATTTCAAGAAGGAGAGTGCACCAATAATGATAGAACTATTGCTGGTTTCTGGAACCCTGGTAATGCGACTGGAGTATTTTACTTTTCCACTGAAGGTTATGACTTAGATAGTTAAGAGTTACGTAATTTTTAAGATCCTACGAGTAAGTAAAGCTTGGATCATAATATTATCTCTCGATACACAATACCATACTGAAAGCATTTGAAAAGTGAGTTCTGTCATTAGTATGTAGTTACAGTTTCAGATATTTTGAATACCTAAAACGCCATCACTACATTTGATTTTAGACCCTAATCCATATTATTTGGTTTTAAATTCCGAAAATGCCAAACCGCACTCTTTTGCGACTGGAGCTTCCATTGGCGGTGAGACTTTTAACGCAATTAAAGCTGTACTATTTGATTTAAGGGTTAATTTGATCGAAGTAGTTAAGTCAAATGTTGTGTCATGTTGTATGTATTATTATTATTGATACCTCGTATGTAAATTAGCAATTTGAAACAATGCAATGTTTCAAGTTAGGGTAGTCGGATAAACATAGCTGATTATAATGCTGTAGGGAATGGGTGAAAAATGAAACGAGTTATCCGTGTTTGTGCGGGTATTACGTCGCGCGGTCGGCAAGGCACTGAGGGGGGGTTCGAATGAACGGAGAAGCGCCGCGAGTGAGCGGGCTAGAATGAATGATTGAATGAGAGAGAACGAACGCTGTTAACGTCATAGCCATTCGATCGCGCGCGTAAGTTTAATTAGAAACTTATGCATACAAAATAATACATACAATCAACAATACAATGCCAGGTAAGTATTACACAAGTAAGTATTAGATTTAAGACATTAGTAAGTAAGTATTAGGTTTAAGACATTAGTAAGTAAGTATTAGGTTTAAGACATTAGTAAGTAAGTATTAGGTTTAAGACATTAGTACGTAGTTATTTATACATACATGTTAGTTTATGTTAGATTAAGTTAGTTATAGGTGTACATGCGTAAGTCTAGGTAAGTATAGGTATGAGCCGTGTGGTGCGTCGCCTACAATCTGCCTCCTTAGTGCTTGCTAAAGCACTACTAATCTATCGGTGTGAGTAGGGCGACGCGTGTAACCGGCCTTCGCATCACACCGGTGCGTGTACGCACGTCGACTACGCGAACACGCCCGTCCCTGCCCGCGTGGGTCGCGCTCACAACCCCGTGCCGCCAGCAGTTGCGTTCGATGTTGGGTTCTACGAGAACGACGTAATCACCTACTTGTAGGGACCTATGCTCCGACGTCCACTTCTGCCTAGGTATCAGAGTTGGTAGGTACTCTTTTACCCAACGAGCCCAAAACATGTCCGTTAACCTTTGCGCTACACGCCAACGCTTACGTAACATAAGATCGGTGTTGGTGTACGTTCCGAAATGGGGACTAGACGACGACGTTCCTATCAAAAAATGATTAGGCGTAAGTGCCTCAGGGTAAGTAGGATCATCAGATACGTGAGTTATAGGGCGACTATTAACCAAGGCCTCGACTTCGCAAATGAAAGTAGACAAAGTATCCGGATGGGGGGCACGTTCTTTAAGGATTACCTTCAGCGAGGACTTCACCGTGCGGATCATCCGCTCCCAGGCGCCGCCCATCTCCGGTGCACCTGGCGGAATGAACTTCCACTCTACGCCTCGGACAGCTCCTGCCTCACGAACTGCCTCCTTGTCAAGTTGAGCGATGCTACGCTTGAGCTCCGTGTCTGCACCTCTCAGGTTAGTACCGTTATCAGATATTATCACCTGCGGCATGCCACGTCGAGCGGCCATGCGCCTGAGGGCCATTATGGTGGAGTCAGTGGTGAGATCTTCAGTGACTTCGATGTGAATGGCTCTTACGGTAAGACACGTAAAAAGCATACAGTACCTTTTTAGCCTGTTGCGACCGATGGTGACTTCTAGTGGGCCGAAAAAATCCACACCAGTATAACTGAATGGACGCCGGTGATGTTGTAGGCGTGCCGAAGGTAGGTCTGCCATACGCTGGGGCTGCGGCGCAGCGCGTCGGTGACGACAGAACAAGCAGCGCGCCGCAATCGCGCGGACAGTCGGCCGGAGCCGAAGAATCCAGTAACGTTGCCGTAAGTTATTTACGACTAATTCGTTCGCACCATGAAGAGCCTGCCTGTGGAAGTATTCCACCAGCAAGCGCGATATTTTGTGCCGTCCCTCTAGGATGGCAGGTCTTCGAGTTTCTTCACCTACACCAGCTACACAATCTATTCGGCCTCCGACCCGCATGATGCCGGCCTCGTCTATATAAGGCGTAAGCTGATGCAGACGGCTATTATGTGGCAAAGGTTCGTTATCCTTCAGGCATTTAAGTTCGGTGGCGAAACTGTCACTCTGACATTTCCGGACCAGGAGGTCCTCTGCCTCCTTCATCAAGCATATGTCAAGATGACACTCTCGGCGTTGACTTTTTCTAATAAACAATAACACTCTAGCCGTAGCGCGCACTAGCGTTATCCAACTAGAGATGTTAGCCTCATTAGGTAGAGGGAGAGATGCCGCGTCTTTATGGGTTAATGTTAAATTAACAGCGCGCATTTCACACTGAGCTTCCTCCACATGTTTTGTAAATCGGCGGTCCTTAGGCCACTGATCTTCAGGGCGTCGCAAGAATGAAGGTCCCCGGAACCAGTCACTCGAGTATTCGAGAGGGGGGGCGTCATCTCGCGTGGCGATGTCGGCTGCGTTAAGCGCAGTCGGTACGTGGCGCCATTCACATGACTTGGTCAGCTCGTCGATTTCACCCAGACGGTGCGCCACATAAGGTTTGTAGCTACGGGGGTCACTACGAATCCACTGCAAGACCGTGCTAGAATCCGTCCAAAAATATCTCTTACCGGGCTGAATATCCTTGTGTTCGCGCTGCGTCGCGGCGGCGAGGCGCGCGCCGAGCAGCGCCCCCTGTAGCTCCAGCCGCGGGATAGACACGGGCCGCAGCGGGCTGACTCTGCTCTTACTGCATACGAAACTTACAAGTACACGTCCATCTGATCTTGTAAATCGCCAATAAATCACAGCAGAATACGCCTTGGAGGAGGCGTCACAAAATATGTGCATTTGCACATCCCTTATATCATTTTTATCCGACTCAGGAGGGTAACATTCTTGCCAATCCTCACTGTTTCCGTAATAACGGGGTATTCTCAAAGATTTTAATTTTTCCAAATCTGATAGCCAATCTAAAAATAGTTTGTGTTCCTCGGAATGTATGTTAGTATGCCAAGAAACCCCACTCCGATGAACATTCTGAAAAATAATTTTACCTTTAATTATAAAGGGTGAAAGAAAACCATGCACGTCGAACACTGACATTAAAATACTCAGCATTTGTGCTTTAGTAGGTGGTTTCTGTCCCTTTAACACTTCCGGTGAAATGCGTTCCGTGTTAATTCTGAACGCAAAGCAATCTTCGCTCGGATGCCACGTGATACCTAAAGTTCGCTCCGTTGAGCTCGCAGCTCCTTGCTTGAGTTCGACGGCGGCCGGCGCGAGCGAGTCAGCTGGGATCGCCTCAATGACGCTCCGACTATTGCTCGACCAGCGGGCCATTTCAAATCCTCCCGATTGGTGAATCTGTGTAATATCACTTACCAACTTAATGGCCTGCTGCTCGTCGTCACAGGAGTGCAAACAATCATCCATGTAATGATTGTTTATGATGGCATCAACAGCCTCTGGGTGTTCGTCTTGGTACCTAAGTGCATTTTTATTTTTTATGTACTGCGCAATAAAGGGCGAGCAAGTTGCGCCAAACACCAAACTTTGCATCACACATTTCTTTAAAGGCGCATCTACACTTTCCTGCCACAGAAAGCGAAATACGTGTTGATCCTCAGGACGTATTCTTATTTGAACAAAAAACTCTTTAATATCGGCGATCAATCCGATTTTATGTTCGCGAAATCGTAACATAATTCCCAGTAAAGAATTATACAAGTCGGGACCGGTAAGTAAAAAATCATTAAGACAGATACCCTTTACCTTACCTGCACAGTCGAAAACCACCCTAAGTTTTCCCGGTTTATTCGGATTGAGAACTCCGAAATGCGACAAGTACCACAGCGGGCCAGCGGCGGGTTCATCGACCCCGAGTTCCCGAGCGTAGCCGTTGTCGAATAGTTTCTTTATCTCTTGGCGATACCTTTCTGCATACGAATCGTCAGTCTGAAATTTCCTTAACAAACCTTTCAGCCTACTATGTGCATAATCGAAGGAATCTGGAAGCGTAACTAGATCCTTAGTGAACGGTAAACCTACTTCCCATCGATTTCCGATATTTCTCGCGGTTTCATCTAAAATACCTACTGCTCTCAAATGGGCCGTATTCTCGCGGCGTACGGTAGAAATACCTATTGAATCTAACTCGAACTGATTTCTTTACAATATCATTTAGCTTTTCTATTTCGCTTGCGTCGTCTGTGTGAGCGAGATGGAATGTATGGGCGTTTACGGGAGTGTGAGCGGGACCTAAACAGCCGTGAATCGACCAACCTAACAAGCACCGGGTCGCATAAGGTTCGGTTTTACTGCCGTGCAAAACTTCGAGGGGGGCCAAAAGATGATAATTATCCTCACCAATTAGTAGTTGAGGCACCACACTCTCATTACACACAATGTTTTTTATATCAGACAAATGGTTACATTGCAACTGTTTAACAAGTGATAAGTCTTGTTGAGGTATACACAAATGGTCGACTTGTCGTAATATTAAATCGAATTGATTGTTTTGTTCGTAATATCCTGTAATCTTTAGTGCGACTTTCGGTACGACCTTTTGGTACACCTCCACACCAAATGCATCAGTAAATTTCACAGGGCCGGACGATAGAGGTACGAGACCTAACTGACTTACCAGGTCTCGGCTAATCATTGAGATGGAAGCTCCATCATCCAGTAATGCATGAGCACTCACCGTGCCCTTGGGGCCACTGAGATTCACTTTGATTACTTTCAATAACACTGCACTATCACTTTGTACGGAGGCGCCTGGCGGGCCGGGCGCGGGCGGCCGGGGCGCGGGAGGCGCGAGCGGCGCGGCCGTGTGCGCCACGGTCTCGTCGCGCGGCGGGGCCGGCGACCCATCCTCGGCTGCTCGCGGTGTGTGCTCCTCGTCCGTCAGCGTGTTGACTGCGTGCGTCCGTGTCGTGGCTGGCTTCGTGAAGTGTAGTAGTTGGTGGTGCGCCATCCCGCAGCTATCGATATCGCAAGGTGGAGCGGGACACGCATCGCGGTCGTGCCTGTCTAGCAAGCAGCCGAAGCATACATTGCTAGATTTGACGAAACGCCATCTTTCTCGTTTCATGGCCCGTCTAAAAAGCCGACATTCCGGCAATCTGTGACTCCCCTTCTTGCAAAATGTACATTGCTCGGTGGTTGTCGCTGCCGCCGTCATTACCGGTCGGCCGTAGGTTACATGTCGGGGCATGTCATGTTTTCGTGAAATATTACCAACTGTGTCGGGCTTCCTATGGTAATCTCGTGCAGGGGGTATTTGCGATACTCCTACTATAGATAACATCTTAGCCTCCTCTTTTAGAAACGCAGCGAGCAACTCAAGTTTAGGTATATTAGTACTTGTTAGTTTTTCATACGCATAATTGGTCCATTTGCTCATTAGTATACTGGGCAACTTCGAGATCACGGTGGCGGTAAGCTCGGGGCTGCGTAGGCTATCGTATTGCTCAAGTGCACGCAATGTTGCCACGCAATTATTAACTTTAATAGAAAAGTTAATTAGCTCATATTGATAATTAGTTTGTAGAGGTGGCAATTTCTTCATTTGAGACGTCAGTTTATGAATGATGACCTCTGCCTGGCCATATCTTAATTCCAATGTTTCCATTATAACTGCTGGTGTTGTATTTCCCAGTAGTAAATCTGTTACCGTCTCTTTGGCGTCGCCTTTGAGAGACTTACGTAACCGCCAAAGATTTTCAGATTCGCTGAAGTTACATATCTTTGTTGATTCTTCGTATGCACTTTTAAAGTGCAACCAGTCTGTGCACTCGCCACTAAATATCGGAAGGTCACGCGGTGTGGACATCCGGGTAAGTAGCCGATCATCCTGTTGTGGCGACATGACGTCTTTTAGAGTCTGGGCGAGCTGAAGAATACTCGTGGGCACGTCGGAGGCGGGAGCGCGGCCAGGTAATGCATAGGTTGCCGGCGCTGCCTCCGCTGCCGTCGAGGTCGCCGCCGCCGGCGCGCGAGTGCGCGGCGCGGGCGTCGGAAGGACATCACTCTGTTCCAGCCATTGTTCCACGTCGGAACAAATTGTCCCACTCTTGTACGTCTCGGAGCGAGTTCGTAACGAACCCCTGTCGTCGTCAATTTGTGCTAGCTCACATTCCAGCTTCTTCTCGATGAGATCCTTATCGATCTTCGCCTTGGCCTCCGCAGCGGCAAGCTCCAGTTGCTTGCGCTTTAGGCGCGACGACGATGATGCCGCGGTAATGGCGGACATGGCGTCACTTTTCACTTTTTCACGTTTGAGTGGAGTATTATACATAGTCACTTTTGAGTGGAGTATTATACGTAGTCACTCTAGAGTGGAGTATTTATACATAGTCACTGGTATAGATATGGCACGAAGGAACAGCGCATTGTAGGGAATGGGTGAAAAATGAAACGAGTTATCCGTGTTTGTGCGGGTATTACGTCGCGCGGTCGGCAAGGCACTGAGGGGGGGTTCGAATGAACGGAGAAGCGCCGCGAGTGAGCGGGCTAGAATGAATGATTGAATGAGAGAGAACGAACGCTGTTAACGTCATAGCCATTCGATCGCGCGCGTAAGTTTAATTAGAAACTTATGCATACAAAATAATACATACAATCAACAATACAATGCCAGGTAAGTATTACACAAGTAAGTATTAGATTTAAGACATTAGTAAGTAAGTATTAGGTTTAAGACATTAGTAAGTAAGTATTAGGTTTAAGACATTAGTAAGTAAGTATTAGGTTTAAGACATTAGTAAGTAGTATTAGGTTTAAGACATTAGTACGTAGTTATTTATACATACATGTTAGTTTATGTTAGATTAAGTTAGTTATAGGTGTACATGCGTAAGTCTAGGTAAGTATAGGTATGAGCCGTGTGGTGCGTCGCCTACAAATGCATTTCTGTAAAAATAATTTATACATAATTTTTCATACTTAATTGTTTTATTATTTAAACTGTAGTAAAATTGTTGCCATAAAATTGTGTAGAGTACACTTCTTACAGTATAAATGTTCTTGAGAATACGTAATAGAATTATTACGCTTTAATATGAAGGTCCTGCAATTTGAAAAATATTATGTGAATGGTTACACATGAGAAAGCCATGAATGAGCCAGTTCAACCGGAGTGATACCCCGCAGCAAACCTGTGTACAGCAGTATACTGGCTTCAGCCGATTGAATAAGAATACGGGTAGGGAAATTTTAATAAATGTTGGCAGCGCACTTGTGACTCTATTTGGTATTCATGGGAGGCAGCAGTCGTCTACCAATTCAGGGGATCAGTCTACTAGTCTGCAACATAAAAATTGTATTTTTGAATCTACTAATAATGCATTTTTTTTTGTAATAAGTCTTGTATGATTTCACAATGCAACAATATAAAAAAAGAGAATAAAATTATGTTTTAATACAACTCTAAAGATTTTTATTAACATCCTATGTTAAATTAAACTATGACGGGACTTACCCCCGGGTAATCATCTTTTCCCAAAAATATCTTTTGACTGGCGCATTTGGTAATAACCCTGCCTCATACGCAAAGGTCGTGGGTTCAATCCCCACTTTAGACAAACATTCGTGTGATGAACACTTGTGATTGTTCAGTGTCTGGGTGTAACGTTTATATACTTAAGTTCTACTTACAATCATCTACGGCGCCAATCTTTACGATCAGCCAGCGTACACAGATATCATTGACGACCCGTTTGGTTCAGTGGTAGTGAATGCTGCGTCTGGGCCAAGGGTTGCGGGTTCGATCCCCCGCACAGTACAAACATTTGTGTGCATGAACATGTAATAAGCTAGTTTGTTTACTTTTGTGTTTTCTTGGTTGCGCTTACGCATTTGGACGCGGGGACTTGGAGAAGTATGGACCTTTTGAAATAGCGTTGAAATATATTTTTAAATGTAAGTAACTCTTTCCTTAAAATTTCCATATTGAAATCTATTCAGGAACAAAAAAAAATCAATCCGTTGGAAAGTCTAATTTAGGTAATAGCTAATAATAATACTCGTGCTCAGTTCGATAATTTCGTACTTTCGTTATTCACAAATTTATTTAAATATAGGGGCAAAAACTTTTACTTTCGATATCTCATAGACGTCCATACTAGACGACTGCTCAAACAGAACTGCCCACAGAGTACATTGTATTATATCTACTCACCTAACCAACCGATACGTAAGCATAGGTATCCCGTTGATTGGTTAGGGGCTTATTGATAAAACCAGTTTTCGCGGATGCCATTTTTATTTCTTTTCTGAGGCGATAATCAAGAGAAAATAGTTTCATTATTATAATTGTTTAATATAGAATCATACTGACAAGATGTTTTCTAATAACGACTTGCATTTTAAATCGTAACTTAGATTTCGAGATAAATATCTTCATGTACAGACACAGCTTTTTTACATTTTTTAGTATATGTATAGATAGGCCAGATTTAATTGCAATATCAGTTTGTTTTGATTAAATATCACGAGATGCATGTTTATTGTATTTAAACTGTTATGCAATTTTAATTAAGGTTTAAAATGGAATGGCAGAGCAATGCGTGCATTCAATGACCTTTGTGAAATCATGTGTGTCATGTAGCTTAGGTCACCTCGACAATGTAATGTCTAAGTTTCCTTGGAAAGCCCTGCCCCGATCTCTCTTCGGTCGTGTCCAACTGATGTCCCATCGAATTAAGAGGGTAAAGGGAGTGCACATGTGTTTGCGCACACACTTGAGCACTATCATATCCTGCGTGCGTGGCTGATTGTTAAGTTCTGCCGCCTTAGTCAAATCGGTTTGAGGGTATTATTATTTTATTACTAAGGATACAATGTATCCTTGTAGGTCTAATTTATTTCACTATGTGCAGTATACAGTTGTATATGTGCAACGACTCATTATGAAGCTGTCCTTGGCTTATATTATGAATCAGTAAGTACTTAGTACAATAAAGTCACTCTACCAATCTATGCAATTCTAAACCTTATTGAATAGGTTTTAGTAAAATACGTAAATAGGTACCTACCTATTCATTACAGAGACTGTACTGGTGCTGAATTACGTCATGCGTATCAGATTGTGAACAGAAAATAACACTCATTCTACTGAGGAAATGAAAAGTCAAATATGAGGTTAACTGATGCAGACCAGTCCCTATTGGGGAGATAGCGCGACAGAAAACTAACTTTAACGTCATTGTTTATTTAATGACATTTTGAAATCTCAAATAAAAAATAACTAATAACCTTGTAGAAGAACCAGAGTTCTATAGCCTATTTTTAAAATACCGATACACTCTCCAAAACTGAACCTCTTGTATCAAATAATTTAATGAGAGATTATCTGTTTTTCTATGTTTAGATTTTGATTTACAATGTAGTCTAGTATTTTTTTCTGTTACAACACTAAAGCGAGTGTAGGATAATAAAGAACGTATGTACAACAGATTTGTGGTTGTAATTATAATACAATTTGAATACCAAATGATGCGTTACATAATAAGGAAAATTTGAATTGACTCAAGCATAAATAAGGATAAGGTAGGTTACAAAAACAAACGAATAAATAAAAAATAGACTTAATCATAGTTCTTGTAAGAAAATAAATGATACCTACTCCTGATGTAGATAAAGCATTTTTTACTTAAAAGCTATTTCAATTTAAAGTATCAACCTTTACGGTCACAGCAAGGACAAATGCCGTGGGATTAGGCTAAAGCATCTGCCTAATGCAGATTGGTGATCACGAACTCGAATTATGCTCGAAAATTTGGGATCATATAATGTTATTTATATAAGCTTGGTACTGAAATCACTAGACCAATGCAAAGAGGGCGCATTTCAATATATAAAATGATTTATTACCTATATAACATTCTGATTCATTTAGGAAATGTCTCTTTAATTCTGAGAGAGTGTTTAACTTTATCACTTTTGTTACAGGTAACCATGATAGGAACTTAAATCTTGATGTAAGTGGCATCGACGTGTACTTCTACGATTTCTCCCACAACGACGTTGAAACATTCACCATCGACAACGCTGCTAAAGGAATCCTCAATTACAAAAATCTAGAAAAAGTTAAAAAGTTCATCATATTTGTCGGAGGATACAAATCACAGATCAACAAAAAAACTGAGGAACAAGTCAGACAAGCATTTAGAAACTTCCCTAACATCTACCTCATCATCGTAGATCACTCTCAATACACTAATGATAAACAAGGACAGATTAAGAGCTACGAAAGATCCGTCAAATATGTGCACTATATTGGAAAAGCGATAGCTCAAATGTTAGCTGAATTGAAAAAAGGTGGAATTTCTGGCAAAAATATGCACTGTATCGGCCATAGCTTAGGCAGCCAAATTTTGGGAAACACTGGAGAAGCCTTCTTTGACAAAACTGGTGAAAAATTATGGAGGATTCAGCTTTGGATCCAGCTGGACCTTGCTTCTCAAACGCCCTGATACAGGAACAAGTAAGATCAGGTGTGGCTGATTACGTCGAGGTCTACCACTGCAATGCAGGTGGTCTTGGTACTACGAGTGTTTTGGGAGACATAGATTTCTTCATGAATAAGAAAGGTAGAACTCAACCCAACTGTGGGACTCCTCTAATTCCAGGCATCTTTGATTCTTCCAAAGCGGCGAAGTGTAACCATAGGGCGTGTATAGATATGTGGACGGCGACTGTGCGCCATCCAGAATGGTTCCTGGCTTTTCAATGTGATGAATACAATGATTTCAAGAAGGGAGAGTGCACCAATAATGATAGAACTATTGCTGGTTTCTGGAACCCTGGTAATGCGACTGGAGTATTTTACTTTTCCACTGAAGGTTATGACTTAGATAGTTAAGAGTTACGTAATTTTAAGATCCTACGAGTAAGTAAAGCTTGGATCATATTATTATCTCTCGATACACAATTCCATACTGAAAGCATTTGAAAAGTGAGTTCTGTCATTAGTATGTAGTTACAGTTTCAGATATTTTGAATACCTAAAACGCCATCACTACATTTGATTTTAGACCCTAATCCATATTATTTGGTTTTAAATTCCGAAAATGCCAAACCGCACTCTTTTGCGACTGGAGCTTCCATTGGCGGTGAGACTTTTAACGCAATTAAAGCTGTACTATTTGATTTAAGGGTTAATTTGATCGAAGTAGTTAAGTCAAATGTTGTGTCATGTTGTATGTATTATTATTATTGATACCTCGTATGTAAATTAGCAATTTGAAACAATGCAATGTTTCAAGTTAGGGTAGTCAGATAAACATAGCTGATTATAATGCATTTCTGTTAAAATAATTTATACATAATTTTTCATACTTAATTGTTTTATTATTTAAACTGTAGTGAAATTGTTGCCATAAAATTGTGAACATTATTCATGTAGAGTACACTTCTTACAGTATAAATGTTCTTGAGAATACGTAATAGAATTATTACGCTTTAATATGAAGGTCCTGCAATTTGAAAAATATGTGAATTGTAACCATGAGAAAGCCATGAATGGGCCAGTTCAACCGGAGTGATACCCCGCAGCAAACCTGTGTACAGCAGTATACTGGCTTCAGCCGATTGAATAAGAATACGAGTAGGGAAATTTTAATAAATGTTGGCAGCGCACTTGTGACTCTATTTGGTGTTGCGGGTATTCATGGGAGGCAGCAGTCGTTTACCAATTCAGGGGATCAGTCTACTAGTCTGCAACATAAAAATTGTATTTTTGAATCTACTAATAATGCATTTTTTTTTGTAATAAGTCTTGTATGATTTCACAATGCAACAATATAAAAAAAGAGAATAAAATTATGTTTTAATACACTCTAAGATTTTTATTAACATCCTATGTTAAATTAAACTATGACGGGACTTACCCCCGGGTAATCATCTTTTCCCAAAAATATCTTTTGACTGGCGCATTTGGTAATAACCCTGCCTCATACGCAAAGGTCGTGGGTTCAATCCCCACTTTAGACAAACATTCGTGTGATGAACACTTGTGATTGTTCAGTGTCTGGGTGTAACGTTTATATACTTAAGTTCTACTTACAATCATCTACGGCGGCCAATCTTTACGATCAGCCACGTACACAGATATCATTGACGACCCGTTTGGTTCAGTGGTAGTGAATGCTGCGTCTGGGCCAAGGGTTGCGGGTTCGATCCCCGCACAGTACAAACATTTGTGTGCATGAACATGTAATGAAGCTAGTTTGTTTACTTTTGTGTTTTCTTGGTTGCGCTTACGCATTTGGACGCGGGGACTTGGAGAAGTATGGACCTTTTGAAATAGCGTTGAAATATATTTTTAAATGTAAGTAACTCTTTCCTTAAAATTTCCATATTGAAATCTATTCAGGAACAAAAAAAATCAATCCGTTGGAAAGTCTAATTTAGGTAATAGCTAATAATAATACTCGTGCTCATTTCGATAATTTCGTACTTCGTTATTCACAAATTTATTTAAATATAGGGCAAAAACTTTTTACTTTCGATATCTCATAGACGTCCATACTAGACGACTGCTCAAACAGAACTGCCCACAGAGTACATTGTATTATATCTACTCACCTAACCAACTGATACGTAAGCATAGGTATCCCGTTGATTGGTTAGGGGCTTATTGATAAAACAGTTTCCGGATGCCATTTTTATTTCTTTTCTGAGGCGATAATCAAAGAAAATAGTTTCATTATTATAATTGTTTAATATAGAATCATATTGACAAGATGTTTTCTAATACGACTTGCATTTTAAATCGTAACTTAGATTTCGCAAATTCAAAATAATCTCAAAAATACTCCTGTTTTATCATGTCTTGTAAAAGAAAAATCAACCTTAATAGATAAAGACATAATGCTATCTGTTGTCTCTCTGTTGTCCTGATCACTATAGTTGATTGAATTTTATCGAGCGCAACTTACCATCAGTTGATCCGTCTGTTACTCTGCCCTCTATCACATATCCAAAAAACACTGTTACTAGCCAATTAACCATTCATCTAATCCTTAAAGTATCTAATACCCGCATTGTTTTGCTCTACAGGTAAATAAATAATTTCTGTCTTTTTCCTCTTAAGTGGTAATGCCGCAAAAAATTAGTAAGTCTGTTATCAGCATGTATAAAACACTTGACAATGATCCATACCTCATACTGAGGTAAACTCTCGGAGAGAGAAGTCGTGTTTTAATTTAGTTGTTAGAATGAAGTTGGTATGTTTGTTTTTGTGTTTTCTTGGGTGCGCGTACGCAATCGGACGCGGGGACTTGGAGAAGTATGGACCTTTACAAATAGCGTTGAAGTCTGGATTGATTAAATGTAAGTACCTACTTTTTTAAATTCACGAATTTGGTACGAGTGTTACGAATGTTGGAAACCTACACGTTTCAAATACTTTTTGAAACGTATAAGCGTGTTTCAGTTTTTTAGTTCCGTATTAATTTATGAAGGTCAGACGGCAGTCACTTCATTAAATATACCAGAGCCCCCAATCCTGAAACACTGGGTTTCAAAACGCTCTAGCGTGTAGGTAATGTTTCGTTACTTTACGTAAAGCAATTATGCTTAGATAAGAGTTAGTCACAGTTAGCACGTTAGTCCATGGTATCAAGCAAAAATTAGGAACCAGTCTTCCTGAATTCCCATGAAACGATTAGCTGGATTGATTTAACTGCTGTTTTTCCCTGACAACCCATTATATAATGGGTTTGTAAGTTGTCAGGGATTGTTTTATATAGGTGTTGTAGCTTTAATCCCATGGAATCCTACAGGAAACGTGAAATTTGATAAAAATAGCGGGTCGTCTCGGGTTTGACATATTATAGCTTAATGTTACTCTGGGTACACATAGCTTTCTAATCGTGAAGGATTTTTGTATTTAGTTTATTCTTTGCAAAAATACACATACAAATACAAATCTTTCCTTTTTACAATATAAGTGGACCGCAGATCCGCTCGCATGAAGTTCGATTTACCTCTAAAAGTTTATGTCGGCCAGGCCAAAAATTAAAACAGTTTCATTCAAAGCCATTAAATTTAAGATTAAAGCGAATAAAAAGCCAATATGCAGACAGACAAAATAAAATTGATTGATATTGTTACTGCTTCTTCGCCTTTACTGTAAATGGTATATAGTACTTGTACTTCTTAAATAATTCCAGCATTAAACTGTAAATAACGGGTAGGTAATGAACTATTATTAGAACGTAAACAATTGTTTTGTTTGTACTTGTATGTATGTGTGAGTGTCCACGTGTGTTTATTAGTATTACTACACAGATGTGTGTGTGGTGACTCTTTGTTTATGTTTACTTTCTAGTCCAGTGAAAAGAACTATTATTGTACCTATTGGTCTTATACTACTAAGTATTCTGTGGTATAGTTCAGTTTAAAGATTTGAGGACCGTTTACTGGGTTCCTTTTACGTAGCTTTTCTGTTAGGCAGTGGTAATACTTCGAGCCGAAGCGTGGCTCTCCCACGTCCATTTATCATTATATTATCCTGGTTCAGATATGGTATTTTTAAATATTCTTATCTATTACTGGCTATATAGCTTCCTAATCATAAAATATAACGGATAATTCCGTTTCGTTTATCACTACTTTCTTCGTTCAATGGACCATAATCTTCTGTACTCTTATCACTTTCAATATAGAGTTCAAAATTCGATAATTGGTTCAATTGGTTATTCTGATGCGTAGACTTTCGTTCTACTCGTAGATAGCTCGTACAAATGAATTTAGGGTTCAAATTACAATGGAAATTGCTAATCAGTCTTCAAGTAAGATTGTTTGCTAATTCAATAACCTTTATTTTAATATAGCCAAGATTTAAATTGCAATATCAGTTGTTTTGATTAAATATCACGAGATGCTTAACTGCTTTTGTAATGCTTTTATAACCTATCTTGTTACAAAAACAAACGAATAAATTAAAAAATAGACATAACTATACTTCTTGTAAGGAAATAAATGGTACCTACTCCTGATGTAGATAAAGCATTTTTTACTTAAAAGCTATTTCAATTTAAAGTATCAACCTTTACTGTCACAGCAAGGACAAATGCCGTGGGATTAGGCTAAAGCATCTGCCTAATGCAGATTGGTGATCACGAACTCGAATTATGCTCGAAAATTTCGGATCATATAATGTTATTCATATAAGCTCGGTACTGAAACCACTAGACCAATGCAAATAGGGCGCATTTCAATATATAAAATGATTTATTACCTATTTAACATTCTGATTCATTTAGGAAATGTCTCTTTAATTCTGAGAGAGTGTTTAACTTTATCACTTTTGTTACAGGTAACCATGATAGGAATTTAAATCTTGATGTAAGTGGCATCGACGTGTACTTCTACGATTTCTCCCACAACGACGTTGAAACATTCACCATCGACAACGCTGCTAAAGGAATCCTCAATTACAAAAATCTAGAAAAAGTTAAAAAGTTCATCATATTTGTCGGAGGATACAAATCACAGATTAACAAAAATACTGTGGAACAAGTCAGACAAGCATTTAAAAACTTCCCTAACATCTACCTCATCATCGTAGATCACTCTCAATACACTAATGATAAAGAAGGATACATTGAGAGCTACGAAAGATCCGTCAAATATGTGCACTATATTGGAAAAGCGATAGCTCAAATGTTAGCTGAATTGAAAAAAGGTGGAATTTCTGGAAAAAATATGCACTGTATCGGCCATAACTTAGGCAGCCAAATCTTGGGAAACACTGGAGAAGCCTTCTTTGACAAAACTGGTGAAAAATTATGGAGGATTTCAGCTTTGGATCCTGCTGGACCTTGCTTCTCAAACGCCCCGGAACAGGAACAAGTAAGATCAGATGTGGCTAATTACGTCGAGGTCTACCACTGCAATGCGGGTGGTCTTGGTACTACGAGTGTTTTGGGGCACATAGATTTCTTCATGAATAATGGTAGAACTCAACCCAACTGTGGGACTTTTCTAATGCCAGACATCATTGATTCTTTCATAGCGGCGAAGTGTAACCATAGGGCGTGTATAGATATGTGGACGGCGACTGTGCGCCATCCAGAATTGTTCCTGGCTTTTAAATGTGATAATTACAATGATTTTGAGAAGGGAGAGTGCACCAATAATGAAAGAACTATTGCTGGTTTCTGGAACCCTGGTAATGCAACTGGAGTATTTTACTTTTCTACTGAAGGTTATGACTTAAAAGCAGAGGCGGCGCGAGGCGTAGGCGATGTGGGCCACCGCCCACGGCCTCGTGGTACAAGGAGCCTCGCGCCTCAAAGAAATTTAAGCTCGTCCGAGGGGCTTTATCGCTCATCATCGTTGTAAAATCGACAGAAAAGGAAAGGGCCTCGCGAAATCAGTCTTGCCCACATCAAAATTAGATCTTGCCCCGTTACTGCTCAAATAGTTAAGAGTTACGTAATTTTTAAGTACCTACGAGTAAGTAAAGCTTGGATCATATTATTATCTCTCGATACACAATACCATACTGAAAGCATTTGAAAAGTGAGTTCTGTCATTAGTATGTAGTTACAGTTTCAGATATTTTGAATACCTACCTAAAAGGCCATCATTACTTGATTTTAGACCCTAATCCATATTATTTGGTTTTAAATTCCGAAAATGCCAAACCGCACTCTTTTGCGACTGGAGCTTCCATTGGCGGTGAGACTTTTAACGCAATTAAAGCTGTACTATTTGATTTAAGGGTTAATTTGATCGAAGTAGTTAAGTCAAATGTTGTGTCATGTTGTATGTATATTTTTATTGATACCTCGTATGTAAATTAGCAATTTGAAACAATACAATGTTTCAAATAATGCATTTCTGTTAAAGTAATACATAATTTTTCATACTTATTTTTTTTATTATTTAAACTGTAGTTAAATTGTTGCCATAAAATTGTGAACATTATTCATGTAGAGACACTTCTTACAGTAAACATGTTCTTTAGAATACGTAATAGAATTATTACGCTTTAATATGAAGGTCCTGCAATTTGAAAAATATGTGAATGGTTACACATGAGAAAGCCATGAATGAGCCAGTTCAACCGGAGTGATACCCCGCAGCAAACCGGTGTACAGCCGTATACTGGCTTCATCCGATTGAATGAGAATACGGGTAGGGAAATTTTAAATTATGTTGGCAGCGCACTTGTGACTCTATTTGGTGTTGCGGGTATTCATGGGAGGCAGCAGTCGTCTACCAATTCAGGGGATCAGTCTACTAGTCTGCAACATAAAAATGGTATTTTTGAATCTACTAATAATGTATTTTTTTCTAATAAGTCTTGTATGATTTCACAATGCAACAATATAAAAAAAGAGAATAAAATTATGTTTTAATACAACTCTAAAGATTTTTATTAACACCCTATGTTTTAATTTAGTTCGATTGAAAGAGATCAAACATTTTTTGGCGTTTAGATCTTATATTATTCTCAGATCGATAACTTACTGGTTAAAATACGGCGCCTGTGGTATTGATCCTGCCACATAGATACGCCATAAGTTATAGGTTCTATATTACCACTCAGGGTAAAAATTTGTTTGATGAACAACTTGTTATTCAGTATCTGAGTGTAATCAGTCAGTATAATCAGTAATAGTCTGAGTGTAATAAATATTATAAATGCGAAAGTAACTCTGCCTGTCTGTCTGTTACTCTTTCACGCCAACACTACTGAACGGATTTGAATGAAATTTGGTATACAGATGGTCTAGACCCTGAAAGATTGCATAGGATATACCACGCGGGCTAAGTCGCGGGTAACAACAAGTTGAATATAATATGTTTCGTCCATAAAAATTACTAATTCGACTTCAATGTCGAGTGAACGAAAATCGCTCCCATGCGTTGGTGTTAATTAGATGTTATTTAATCAATATTAGTACAAAAGGTGTATTGAAAGAGTTATTGAAGCGGAACCAGTCAATGCAATCTGGTACCAGGCTAGGAAACTTGCAGGTACAATACAGATACAAGAACCTTGGTTGGCCACTAAGTCGACCTCACAGGTAAGTTAAGGGGCTATACGTTCCGAACCAGTGGTAGATTATATTATGTTTGAACATTCATAAGTGTTCTGTATGGACCTAACTTGAATAAAGATTTTTTCTATTTCTATATGAATGAAACTAGCGCCGCCAACCTATTTACACTGATTGTGGCGAAAATGCGATATTTTTTAAGAAAACAAAACATTACAGACTTAGATAAAAGTAAATTGATTTTTTCAAGATGCAATACAATATAAAAAACACACGACAAGTAACAATAATGTCAATTAATGCTAAAAGTGGCCGTGTTTTTTAGACTTTTTTGCAAATCAATGCTTTTATGTAAACACCAATTTTTATGTACCGTGTTTCGAGTGAATACATTGAATTATATTAAATATTGTTTAAAATGTATCGCATTTCCTTTTTATGAGGAATTCTCATCATTAAAGCACGATACATATAATTTTATTTACTGTTGATTGAGCCACAGATAAAAACGATAAAGTTGTTCGTAATACTCTAGGCCCGTTATTACAAAATGGAGGAGTTGCCCCCGAACCCCTCATCTTCTTCTTCTTCTAAGTCGGTATCACTCTTGACTGAGTGGTCGTGGTCATCAGTCCTTCACTTCAGGGATTGGTGGCAAGCTTTACAACACGCCGCCACTACTCAACCCTGATACCACAGACAAATACTCTGTGCTTATACGATACGGCTCGTTGCGGAATACAATAAATCCATATGATAGTTCTCGCATAAAGAACGGTCAAATCTCGCATAACAAACATTGTATCAAAACGGTTTGTGATAACAGGCTCTTGCATGTTCTTAGGAGGCAAATTATCACATAAACTATGACGGGACTTACCCCCGGGGAATCATCTTTTCCCAAAAATATCTTTTGACTGGCGCATTTGGTAATGACCCTGCCTCATACGCAAAGGTCGTGGGTTCAATCCCCACTTTAGACAAACATTCGTGTGATAAACACTTGTGTTTTTTCAGTGACTGGGTGTAATAGGATTATTATTAATAGGGACCCGGTTTGTGGAAAGATGTGGGTTCTAGTACTACCTAAACCCGTCGATAATTTTTTTAAGTCCATTATGGTCTTATGAAACAAACCTCTTGATGAAACAAGTAGGTATTGAAATTTTCTTCCAAATATTAGGTCATATTGTAATAAGCAACCAAGCCGTTTGGCGTTGTCAAGATGTCACTGAAGCAAAGTCTGTTACCGGAGCAATGACCTGACGCTGCCTACAGATTATTTAGTATGGTAAAAATAAAATTCACACAACATCTCATACATGCATTGACCTGAAACCGTCACAAGTCGCTTAAGCACTTGTGTCACGGATATCAGATAACGAAGGAATTCCCTACAAATGTAATACTTAAATATTAGTACATACACCGTGCATTCTTAAACCAACTCATTTCTTGAGGACATTATAGGTATGATGAAAATAAATATTTTATCCAAAGAAACACTATGCTAACAGGCAGCTTCGCGAGTTAGTTGGCAATTCGTCCCAAAAAACTCATCCCAGAATTTCAAGATTCTTTTGCTGGTCACTCTTCTAACCTAACCAATATTTTTGTCATGTAGTATTTACTAAATTCTACAAAAAAAATGTGACGTTGTCCTAGAACAGTAATGAATGAATGAATATGCTTTTTATTGCACACAAAACAGAGGTATAAGACTAAAAACTAGTTATAACAGGAGTAATGTACAGCAAAGGCGGCCTTATCACTATGAGCGATCTCTTCCAGGCAACCTTTGGTTAAAGGAGACTTGATCAAGGTGTAAGGCGGTGCAATGATACAACACTTATATACATAGGTATAAACATTAAAACATACATTAATTAAATTAAATATAAGAACACTAATACATATCATATACCTACTAATAAATATAAACTACATAGACATACGTAATCTGCAAAAATGTTTTGAAATCCTGAGACAAGTTTTTTTTGGGAGGAATTGCCCCCAAGCCCAGTTTCGCAATCAACTCCTTCCCCATTACCTAGTGCTAGGTGGAGAGAGACGGTCATGTCTTTTATTCCAGCCTGGATCTTTTATTATTTTATGAAATTTTATTTTATGGAATATTAGGCACTGCTCGACTAAACCTCTAGTACCCTAAATATATATTTTTAAGGTATTTTTATAGTGCTTAATGTAAATATATGTAACAGAATGTTTGTATCGTGTTGTGATGTCCAAAATAATATTTTTTTCTATTCTATTCTATTTACTTTCTGTCTTCTGATATTTTTATCTAAAAATATTTGCTTTGTCATTATCTTATCTTAGTCTTATCATTGATTGATTGGGATGTAAACAGTCAGTTCGCTTAGCTCATTCAGTAAGCAACGTGGGCGGAAATGACTCATTAAGAGAATAATGATGTAATGTGATTTACAGGAGTTATTTTCTTGATACCCTTGCTTATTGAATTTCAGAATCAATTAAGGTAAATCAAATCAAATCAAATCAAATCAAATAGTTTATTGCTACACAATAAATAGTTTATTGGTAACACGTTTATATACTTAAGTTTTACTTACAATCATCTACGGTGGCTAATCTTTACGATAAGCCACGTACACAGGATATATTATAGTGCCCAAGTATATGCGCAAACACAGGTGCACTCTCTATTCACTTAGGTACCCTCATAATTCTATGGGACACCCAGTGAATGTGATAGAACACATATTGTAATCTTAATAATATTTTTTATTATCAGAATGAAAATTGTAATGTAATGATCATAATTTGAAAAGAGTGACTACTGAGTTTCTTGCTGATTCTTCTCGGTAGAAATCGACTTTCCGAATCAGTGGTAGCTTTACATAAAATTTGACATTCATAAATGTTCTATAAGGTCTTAAATTGAATAAAGAATTTTTCTATTTCTATTTCTATACACTAACCAAACGTAACTTTAATTTCTATTAAACAGTGAAAGTCAAAATGGGTATGTTAAACTTAATCTATATTCATGTTAACAGTAACGTGGTATTTACACGTTGAAGTTTAATAATTTCTGTTACTAGCCTGTTTAATTTATTATATACCCTATCCTCAAAAAAGGAATACTCCAAGTAAATACAGTCAATTTCCTCTTTAGTGTTAGCAACGGATTTTTCAGTATGTTATCAGCATGTTATAATACCCACTTGACAATGTCCCATAGCTCAGTGAAACTTAAACTTTCAGAGAGAGAAGTGGGGTTTAATTTAGTTAGAATGAAGCTAGTTTGTTTATTTTTGTGTTTTCTTGGGTGTTTTCTTGGCGCGTACGCATTTGGACGCGGGGACTTGGAGAAGTATGGACTTTTTGAAATAGCGTTGAAATATATTTTTAAATGTAAGTAACTCTTTCCTTAAAATTTCCATATTGAAATCTATTTAGGAACAAAAAAATCAATCCGTTGGAAAGGCGAATTTGGGTAATAGCTAATGATAATACTCGTGCTCATTTCGATAATTTCGTACTTCGTTATTCACAAATTTATTTAAATATAGAGCAAAAACTTTTTACTTTCGATGTCTCATAGACGTCCATACTAGACGACTGCTCAAACAGAACTGCCTACTCACCTAACCAACCGATACGTAAGCATAGGTATCCCGCTGATTGGTTAGCGCGCTTATTGTAAAAACAGTTTCCGGATACCATTTTTATTTCTTTTCTGAGGCGATAATCAAAGAAAATAGTTTCACAAGATGATTGATGTGAGACAAGATGTTTTCTAATACGACTTGCATTTTAAATCGTAACTTAGATTTCGCAAATTCGTTAAAAAATAATAAAAAATGGTCTCAAAAATACTCGTGTTTTATCATATCTTGTAAAAGAAAACGAGACCTAAATAGATAAATACCTACGGATAACAATATGTTATTATTTCTCTGTTGTCCTGACCAATATAGTTGATTGAATCTTATTGAGCGCAACTTACCATCAGTTGATCCGTCTGCTACTCTGCCCCCTATCACCTATCAAAAAAACACTGTTACTAGCCAATTAACCATTCATCTAATCCTTAAAGTAACTAATACCCGCATTGTCTTGCTCTACAGGTAAATAAATAATTTCTGTCTCTTTCCTCTTAAGTGGTAATGCCGCATAAAATTAGTAAGTCTGTTATCAGCATGTATAAACCACTTGACAATGACCCATACCTCAGTATGAGGTAAACTCTCGGAGAGAGAAGTCGTGTTTTAAAATAGTTGTTAGAATGAAGTTGGTTTGTTTGTTTTTGTGTTTTCTTGGGTGCGCGTACTCATTTGGACGCGGGGACTGGGAAAAGTATGGCCCTTTCCAAATAGCGTTGAAGTCTGGATTGATTAAATGTAAGTACCTATTTTTTGAAATTCATGAATTTGGTACGAGTGTTTAAGAAAAGTATTGGAAACCTACACGTTTCAGATATTTTTTGAAATGTGTAAGCGTGTTTCAGTTTTTTGGTTCCGTATTAATTTGTGAAGGTCAGACGGCAGTCACTTCATTAATTATACCAGACTCCCCAAATCCTGAAACATTGCCTTAAGTGTACATTAGGCTCCAAAACGCTCTAGCATTTTTTACGTTTAGATAACGTTACTTTACTTTACGTAACGTAAAGTTATGCTTTGATTAGGTTTTTGGTTGTTGTTGTAATTAGCACATTAGTCCATGGTATCATGCAAAATTACGAACCCATTTTCCTGAATTCCCATAAAACGATTAGCTGGACTGATGTATCAGATATCAGAGATTGTTTATAATAGGTGTTGTAGCTGAAATCCCATGGAGCCCTACAGGAAACCTGAAATTTGATAAAAATAGCGGGTCGTCTCATCTTCGACATATTACAGCTTATATGTTACTCTGGGTACATAGCTTTCTAATCGTTTTTTGTTTGTATTTAGTTTATTCATTGCAAAAATACACATAAAATACAAAAGAGGAAAGTTTGTTTTACCTTTTAAAGTTTCCCCAAATTATGTCGGCCAGCCCAAAAATAGAAAACAGTTTCATTTAAAACTATTCTGTTAGTTTAAGATTAAAGCGAATAAACAGCCAATATGCAGACAGACAAAAAAAAAATTATTCATAAATTGTTACTGTTTTTTCGCCTTTACTGTAATAAATTGGTAATACAGTACATACTGTACTTCTTAAATAATTCCAGCATTAAACTGTAAATAACGGGTAGGTAATGAACTATTATTAGAACGTAAACAATTGTTTTGTTTGTACTTGTATGTATGTGTGAGTGTCCACGTGTGCTTATTAGTATTACTACACAGATGGGTGACTCTTCGTTTATGTTTGCTTTCTAATCCAGTGAAAAGAAGTATTATTGTACCAATTGGTCTTAGTACAGTTCAGTTTAAAGATTTGAGAACCGTTTACTGGGTTCCTTTTACGCAGCTTTTCTATTAGGCCCGTGGTATTACTTCGAGCCGAAGCGTAGCTCTCCCACGTCCATTTATCATTATATTGTCCTGGTTCAGTTAAGGTATTTTTAAATATTCTTATCTAATATTGGCTATATGGCTTCCTAATCATAAAATATAACGGATAATTTCGTTTCGTTTATCACTACTTTCTTCGTTCAATGGACCATACTCTTCTGTACTCTTATCACTTTCAATATAGAGTTCAAAATTCGATAATTGGTTCAATTGGGTATTTGACTAAATTTTTTTATGTGTTTAATCAAAAGACGCCTCAATTTTAGAAACATCGTTGAAAGAATCACTTGATTCTCATTTGAATTACCTGAGATATCACAACTTTAAGAGCACATATTTTGGGCAAGCCCAAAAACGCTCTATACAAATGGCTATTGTATTGTGACGTCACAACGCAAACTCTTGTATGCGCGTCTAGTAAATTTTGTATGGTAGCTATATCAAATGTTTCGTTTAAGTAAATGGTTTTATAATAAAAGTTGGTGGAAAATTAACGGGTAGTTCAATGATATAATTATTATTTTTTAATTTTATACTTAAAAAATGGACTTGCCTATGAAACTTTGAATGCTTACAAAACCAGCTAGACGATACATTTTTAACTGAAAATGTTGGCCATTGGTTGTTATTTACCAATATTTTAATAGATTATCAATATTTTTTACTAAATCGAGATTAGTCAAATACCCAATAGGTTATTCTGATGCGTAGACTTTCGTTCTATAGATAGCTCATGTACAAATGAGTTTAGGGTTCAAATGACAATGGAAATTGCTAATCAGTCTTCAAGTATGATTGTTTGCTAATTCAATAACCTTTATTTTAATATAGCCAAGATTTAAATTGCAATATCAGTTGTTTCGATTAAATATCACGAGATGCATGTTATTGTATTTAAACTGTTATGCAATTTAAGTTAAGGTTTAAAATGGAATGGCAGAGCAATGCGTGCATTCAATGACCTTTGTGAAATCATGTGTGTCATGTAGCTTAGGTCACTCGACAATGTAATGTGAATCGCGGGCAAAATGCTAATTGCTATGGCGTATGTATTGGTCGCTCACATAATATTAACACAGTTGAGGAAATTTTGTGTAGTTTAATTGGTCTAATTATAACGCCAAGAAGACTTTTATCTCTTTCTGCTCTTTGGGCGTTCAGTTGTTTCATATGTTTTGTTCTAAATTTTAAATGTGTTGTCTGGTAATTTCAATAAAACTACTGCCGTAGGAACTTCAAACTACTGCCGTTGGAACTTCAAAACAGGGGGTTCCCCTTTTGAAACGTGTAACTATGATTGAGTTGGTCCACCTGTTGACGACCCGTTTCTTCTTTTCCCGATGAATTTACTTTCCACCAAACACTACATCGCAAAATAGTTAACCGCATTGCCGCCATATTGTGACAGATGACAGTTAACTTTTTCTAGGGCTATTATTGTGACAGGTGACAGTTAGTTTTTTTTTAGCGGTAATTTCGGTACCTTAATTAAGGTCAGTTGCAAAGAGGTTACAATCATTACGTAGAAGCTATGCGATACTGGCATGTTATATTGGTAGAATTATGTTTTTGGGGAAAACAAAGATTATAAACAACGCGTAATGTAATTTTGCAGATGAAACTGCTTCAATCTAGTTATTCCTCACAACATTGGTGATTCCTTCTGAGAGCACGTGCTGATTTTGTGATTAGATACTTCCTTTGGAACTACTTTATGTCATCTTTAGGTAACCAACGCTAACCTGGAACGACACGTAAGGTTAATTTGTTCGTTATCAGTCTATCAATGATGATGTCTATTAGGTACATACGTAGTTTTGCATTCGGCCTCGGTGGCGCAGTTTATAGTGGGTCGCACTTTAAACCGACGACTACTTTGAGTACCTGGTTCGATCCGGGGATCGAACCCGGCCCGGGGACCCGAGGGTCGGGCCGAAAATTTGTATCTGAGTTTTACTGTCCAGAAATTCTCAGTGTCGACCCGACGTCTAGAAGTTTCCTTGGAAAGCCCTGCCCCGATCTCTCTTCGGTCGTATCACAACTGATGTCCCATCGAATTAAGAGGGTAAAGGGAGCGCACATGTGTTTGCGCACACACTTGAGCACTACCTATCATATCCTGCGTGCGTGGCTGATTGTTAAGTTCTGCCGCCTTAGTCAAATCGGTTTGAAGATATTATTATTTTATTACTAAGTATATACAATTCTTGTAGGTCTAATTTATTTCACTATGTGCAGTAGGTATACAGTTGTATATGTGTTACAACTCATTATTAAGCTGTCCTTGGCTTATATTATGAATCAGTAAGTACTTAGTACAATAAAGTCACTCTACCAATCTATGCAATTCTAAACCTTATTGAATAGGTTTTAGTAAAATACGTAAATATGTACCTACCTATTCATTACAGAGACTGTACTGGTGCTGAATTACGTCATGCGTATCAGATTGTGAACAGAAAATAACACTAATTCTACTGAGGAAATGAAAAGTCAAATATGAGGTTAACTGATGCAGACCAGTCCCTATTGGGGAGATAGCGCGACAGAAAACTTTAACGTCATTGTTTATTTAATGACATTTTGACATCTCAAATAAAAATTACTAATAACCTTGTAGAAGAACCAGAGTTCTACAGCCTATTTTTAAAATACCGATACACTCTCCAAAACTGAACCAATTGGAATACTTCTTCTATCAAATAATTTAATAAGAGATTATCTGTTTTTCTATGTTTAGATTTTGATTTACAATGTAGTCCAGTATTTTTTTCTGTTCAACACTAAAGCGAGTGTAGGATAATAAAGAACGTATGGTAAGACGTGTAAATAGTCTTATCCATGCGGGGAACGTAACCGTGAATTATTTTTGATTTTAATTTATGACGCAGTGGGTAGGTACCTATGAGGAGTATGTAACACAAGGAACGAAAGAAAAATATGGTTATATGTAGTCCCTACGAGTCCCAAAATCAACAATAAGAACCAAGCAAATAGATTCCACCAACCTGCAGTCATCCAGGATTGCCAACAGGATTGTTTGCTTGTTCTCGTAGGTAATTTGTCGATGTTTTTGGGCCGGCCGGCGGACGCAATCCGAAAATTCACAATAAACAGTCTTCCTAGCTAGGACTAGTGTTGCGGCCGGGAAACATTCCGAATCATTCGCTTGGAAAACTTCCGAATAGATCTGAATTATTCCGAATTAATCGGAATAATTCGATTAAGGAAAAATTCGGGATTATCATAACAAAAGCGCGTGTCTGCTACTCTCGCGAGCCTTCATGAACGATGAATCATCAATCAATTCATGAATGATGAAGAGGGTCAACCCATGACCATCCCAGCCATACCCCCGCCTACATGGCGAGTCAGGCAGGCTGTTCTTTCCTTGCGGCTTGGATGAGAGAGAAAAAAAAATACTCTAAGACACATTAGGTCCAATTTATTGGTGACGATTATTCTGCAAGCGAGTATCAAATATGGAAGGATGGAATTGTATGGATTTCACAGAAAAACATGCCAAGGACAGAGAACAGTGTGATAAATAAAAGAAAACGCTATAAACATTTTTCAATTTCAGTCTAGTTTTCTAGATACAAGAACTGCATAAGTAACTTTGTAAACCCATACATTTACCCCCAGATACAAAGTTACATTTGCAGTTAAGGTACCGAAAAGAAAAAAAATAAGAATACTTACATTTATAAAAGAAACCTTACTACAAATGTGATAAATAAAAGAAAATGCTATAAACATCTTTCAATTTCAGTCTAGTTTTCTAGATACAAGAACTGCATAAGTAACTTTGTAAACCCATACCTTGACCCCCAGATACAAAGTTACATTTGCAGTTTGGGTACCGAAAAGAAAAAAAATAAGAATATCTACATTTTTAAAAGAAACCTTACTACAAATGTGATAAATAAAAGAAAATGCTATAAATATTCTTCAATTTCAGTCTAGTTTTCTAGATACGTTAACTGCATAAGTAACTTTGTAAACCCATACATATGCCCCCAGATACAAAGTTACATTTGCAGTTAAGGTACCGAAAAGAAAAAAAAATAAGAATATCTACATATATAAAAGAAAGGGGATCCTTCTCTCTCTCTTTCTGTTTTATTTTCATTGTCAGGCTCTTTAATTGCAATATGAATGAATTATCTACTTTTATAATAATAGATTATCGTTTTTTAAAACTCCTCCGCGAATCGGTAATTTCACTAACAAATTATGAAAACTTGACTGTGTAACCAGTAACCCGAACACAGGAGAAATCTTCATAAAATATTAGTAATGATACTTCGATACCTTCATCAAAATCCACAGAACTATTCAGCTCCTACTGCGAATTGTTCGATCGAATTATTATCGAAACATTCCCTGCGGGGGATGAGAGGGGGAATCTTTGCGGGTGAAAACTTCTCCAGGGAGGGCCACCCGCCCCGCCCCTCACGCAGCTCGCACGAACAACAGCACAGCGCGTGGTGCACGCACGGAACACCAATAGATGGCGCTAAGAATAAGCAATCAAGCAAGTAGTTCGGTATAGTTTCCGAATCCCGATAGATGTCACTATGTATTTTTGCATCGCGCATGAGTTTGTGCTCCCGGATTTCTATAAGAAACGCTAGCTGCTACAATTTAGATTTTGGACAAATTTACTTTTCAATCTATATCGTGTAAACATCACCTAACATTTACTTCGATAATTTGAAAAAATCTGACTGAAAGAAGTATTCTGCGAACTATTCCGTAATTATTCGGATTAATTCAGAAGTTTTGCAACTGTAGCTAGGACACACAAAAACGTTTAAGGGTTCGTAACAAACGGACTAACAGCACCTTTTTCGTACGTGTTACACAGGTTCACTGCACTTATTTCTTATGAAATTATTAATTAAGTCTTAGGACGATGTATTCGCCATCATTGAATTTGAAACAAGAGAAAAAGTCACGTGGTACACTCCAGAGGGTCTTCGCGCGATGACCAATCACGTTGCAGCTTTAGAAGGCAAAATGCGTCTTTTTGAAACAGGTAGCGCCATCTCTTATCGTCGTGAGGCAACATCCCTTGCAAACCACAGAAAGGCGGCTAAATGCATGGATTCAAATTGTGACTTGGGACATTACCTAATAAATAATAATTAGCGCTTAACCATGCTCCCCCCTTTGGAAGTATGTAGGACTTTCAAAACAAAGTATAGAAATGTTTCATTAACACTATGAGCCTTAAGTTACTATTATATTTGCGAAAATTATTCAAACTAGCAATCCTACGTTTAATGTATTAATTACATAACTAAATTAATTGCGTTTGAGAGTACAAAACTAAATTACTGAGTAGGTATTGGATATAATTTGACTACCGGACGTTTAAATGTACCGAATCTAGTCTTAACCATCGCTACACGAATGATGTTATCAGAGCCAGGAAAAGTCTCAGTTATGACTCCTAATGGCCAATTTAATGGAGGAGAATCGTCCTGCCCAACAAGAACAACTTTACCAACTTGAACCGGATTATCAGGCGTAGCCCATTTCAATCTGACTTGCAATGTATGCAGATATTCTAAACGCCACTTTTTCCAAAAGGACTGAACCATATGATCCAGTAACTTCTTACGCTGAACTAGACTAGTGTCCGATATGTCCGAAGCAGGCAAATATTGTAAAGGAGTGGACATCAAAAAATGTGCAGGGGTGATAACCTCAGGGTGTGGATCTGACGACACGACATTTAGTGGTCGTGAATTCATCACGCTCTCTATTTGCACCAGCACAGTTTGCAACTCCTCATAAGTCAGAAGTTGGCTTCCAATGACTCTATACAAATGAGTCTTCAAGCTTTTGACATTGGATTCCCACATTGCACCAAAATGCGGAGCTCGAGGAGGAATCATCTTCCAGTCTATACGGTGGCTGATAAGTTCAGGCCGTAAAGCCTTATTAAATTCATCCAATTGAGCTTTAGCTCCAACGAAATTTGTCCCATTGTCTGAGTACAGACAAGACACAGGACCACGCCTAGCAATAAAGCGTTTGAACGCGGCTAAATAAGAATCTGAAGTCAAATCCGAGACCAATTCAATATGAATTGCCTTAGTGACAAGACATACAAATAGGCAAATATAGGCCTTCTGAGCATGTTGGCCTCGACGACGAGTTAAAGTTATACGAAGTGGCCCAGCATAGTCTACTCCAGTGTGAGTGAAAGCTTTAGCCTCACGAATACGAAAAGCAGGAAGATCTGCCATTTTAGGCGTAGGATGAGACGGGTTAACTCTAAAGCAAGTATTACACTGCCTCACCTTTGCTCGCACAACAGTTCTAGCATCTAATAACCAATAACGTTGGCGTAAAATCGAAACTAATAGTCCGGGACCAGTATGACAATTCAAAACATGATAATGTCGGATAATAAGATCGACGACATGATCATGCTTTGGAAGCAGAGCTGGGTGTTTTGCTTCAAAGGGCAAATCCGATTTGGCAAGTCGTCCGCCAATGCGAAGTATACCTTCTTCATCAAGGAACGTACAAAGATTTCGCAGCTTCTTGGACGGTAATTTACCTTTTTTTAGAAGAGCGATGTCTTCAGAAAAATGCACTGATTGAACGGCACGGATAACAGCCTTCTCAGCAACAATTAAGCTATTAATATCATCTACAGATGGAAGTCTTTTCAAAAACTTAAGAACGTACACGACAGCTTTCAATAGTTTATCCCATGACGACAGACGTTGGGCTAGCTCGTGAAGAATAGGAGCGTCCCGCTGCGCTGTAGTAGCGGCGAAAACACTTGCTCTCTGTTCAGGGACTTCGCATCCTTTAGGAGGCGAGAAAGACTCGATAGGCCACTCTGACACAGGACGACGCATCCAACCTGGGCCATTCCACCACAAGTCATGACCGACTATTTGCGATGGGAGCAAACCCCTGGAGAGGCAATCGCTGGGGTTTTCTATTCCAGCAACGTGGTAAAAGTTTTGTGAAGCAAGATTTTCTTGACACTGAGCCACACGATTGCTCACAAAGACTGACCATCGATGAGGAGAAGAATGGATCCAGGATAGAGCCACCGTCGAATCAGAGAAGGCGAAAATCCCCGATATCTTCACACGATCCCGATAGGCATCATGCACCGTTTTTATCAATTTAGACATCAAGAGTGCGGCGCACAATTCGAGTCGAGCTAACGTTGTCACCTTAGTTGGTGAAACTTTAGATTTAGCACATACAAGTCGTACCATTATACCAGACGCGTCAGAAATGTGCAAATATACCACAGAACCATAACCGTTCATGCTCGCGTCAGCAAAGGCCACAATATTGACAGTGCAGTCGCAGGAGACACCGACATGTCGAGGAATTTTAAGTGTCGAAAGTAGAGGCAATTCTTGTGTTAGTGCCGCAAATCGACGAACTACACTCTCAGGTGGAGTATCATCCCAGCCTATGTTGTTTAGCCATAATTCTTTAATCAACAACTTGGCAAAAAGAATGACAGGGGCTACTAGACCTAGAACGTCAAATAAACGGGCTACTACGGACAATATATTCCTCTTTGTGCATTTATCCGTAACTTGAGACGTGGTGAAGAAGAAAATATCTTCACTCGGTTCCCACGAGAGACCTAAGACCTTCAGTGCAACCACACCGCCCTGAGTGAAATCTACAGAACCACGATGAGCAGTAGACAAGCTCTCAAGCAGCTCAGCACAGTTGCTGGACCATTTTACCAAGTCAAAGGCACCGCATCTGAACAAAGAGATTAATTCTCGAGCCAGACGAGTGGCTGATTCAGCATCAGGGACAGAATGGACCAAATCGTCCATATATAGCTTGGATTCAGCAATCTGAGATGCTTCAGGAAAGTCTGGAGCCATGTCAGTTGCTAGCTGTCGCACAGTGCGCATAGCTAGAAACGGACTCGGTTTCAACCCAAAGGGAATACGGTTGAACTGAAATGTTTTTATTGAGTCGTTCTCATTGAAACGAAATAATATTTGCAAAAACCTACGTTGGTCATCAGGAACACCAATCTGTAAGTACATTTGCTTAATATCAGCCGTAATGGCTACAGGAAATAACCGAAAATCGAGTAAAAGCAAAAATAGATCTGCCTGTAAATTAGGCCCGGTATATAAAATATCATTCAAGGAAAACCCAGTATGTGTCTTTGCACTTGCGTCTAACACAATACGAGGCAAAGGTTTATCCGGACGCACAACAGCGTGATGAGGTATATAATATCCATCATCAGTGACCTCGGGCTCAGGAACTTCAGTGAGATATCCGTTTTCAATGTACTCTGCAATGACTGTATTATAATTTTCCCTTAGAGTAGGTACTTGTTTAAATTTCCTTTCTAATGTCATAAGTCGGCGATGAGCATTGGACCGAGAGTTACCCAACTCACTCGGGTCGCGACAGAAAGGCAATGCAACAGAATACCGCCCATCTTCATCCCGAGTCACTGATGAAGAATAAATATTCTCACATTCAGTGTCTTCTGGACTCAAAAATTGTTTATGAGGTATCTCCTCAAGCTCCCAGAACTGCTGTATTAAGTCATTGAGAGCCAACGCTGAGAAAGAAGTAGAAACCTTTTGTGTAATAGGACAATCTCCCATCAACACATACCCAAAGGCGGTCGATAAGGCTGGAGGTGCAAGAGTGCCCGAATCAATCCTGTCCCCCAAATAAATATACGGAAACAGCTGGGCACCCAACACTAGATCAATATTACCAGGGATGTTCCACGTCAGATCAGCTAAAGGTATGCTGTCTAAGTGACCCATGTCACACCTTTCAATAAAGTGTGTAGGCATCTGATCAGTGACACAATCAACCACGAGTGCCTGTAAATTATATTTATTTTTAGGGTAAACGCGAGACTGAATATGAATATTCACATAACCATGTATTGGTCGTGAACTCAGACCCACACCCCTGACATAAGAATTTGTCAATGGAATTATATTCAAATTAAGTAACTTACAACAGTCCACTGTTATTAAGTTATTCTGTGAACCATTATCAATTAAACAACGAATTAATATTTTATTCTTTATGTTATTATTCGCAGACGCGTATACTTGCGCAGTAGACAGTAAAATATTAGTACTGGGTTTCACATTGACACTCAATGATAAAGAGCCGTTACTAGTCGGCGCATCCACTGAAACATTCGTCAGATCCGCGCGGCTACTATCGCTAGAGGTGCGCTTCACTGGGATTGTCAACAAGGACCGACGGAGAAGGGCGCGGCGCCAGTGACGGCGACGCAACGGTCGCGGGCGCGGAAGCGGATGCACAGTTGGAGGCGGGACGGTCAGTCTCTTTTAACGTAACTAACTGCAGCGGTATGCGTATGCGTATTACTATTTTTATTTTCAAAATGTAACAAGGTATGATGGCGTTTCTGACATAACTCGCAAAGAGACGATGATTTACAGCTAGAAACAGTGTGAATTGTGCTCAAACAATTCACGCAACCATGTTTTGACTTTACAAATTCAAATCTTTTCTGAGGGTCAGACTGAGTTTTGAATTGTGTACACTTATTCAGTAGCACATGATCAGTCTTCCGACAATATCCGCAAGAGCCTGTAGCGGAGTGTGACACATTGTCACTCTGCGCCACATAAGAATCTACATCGTGTCATTGACCCCGTCTTAGTCCGCTCGCGCTGTTTGTTTACGTTATTTTGCGATCGCGGATTGGCGTTCGGTACCGAAAGATTACATCTACTCAAGATCTTAATTTGGTCTCGTACAAACGCAATGAAATCCTTAGAAGAAGGTATTTCTGTTCCTCGCACAGACAATTCGAAAGCCTGTGCGGTGTGCGAATCGACTTTACGTAATGCACAATGCAGTAAAATAAAATCTGACAAATCAGTTATGTTAAGTTGTTTCAAAGCTGCAATAGAAGCGGAATATTTCTCAATGAAAGTGTCAAGACTAGTCGCTGTGTTGCTACAAGCTTTGATATCAAAAATATTATTCAAGTAATGAGTACCTAACGACCTCTTGTCTTGATATTTATTTACTAAACTATTCCATAAAATAGAATAAGTATCTGCTGTAGGTACAATACCCGCGGTAATTTTCAGAGCACTATGAGTGAGTTTACCTATTAAATACTGCACACGTTGCGAATCAGTTAATTGCGTGTTATTGTGAATATTGGCCTTAAAAGACTCGTAAAATATTGGCCATTTTTCCGTACTACCATCAAAACTTGGTATTTCAACGGGAGGTAATTTAATTCGGGTTTCATTCGGACGCGACGGCAAAGAACTAGATTTCACGTCGGATACTGAATTTATTTTATTACGAGTCCGTTTAATACGCGAATATAGATCCTCAAAAGACAATAACGAGGCATAGTCCGGAGATTCATCCGGGCTCCCGGTCAAAACCAAATCATTAATTTGATCGATTATACTCTCAAACTTAGAATGCAAGTCGTCGATTGTTTCAGAATCTACCATAAATTGCTCATTTGACCTTGATTCGAACGAAGAAATATTCAAAGCTAATTGTATACGCGATTAACTCTCTCAAATATAGCATCTCTTTTACCTATTAATCTGGCTAATTGACGCTCAATATCAACATGAGTCGCCATGTTGTAAAAATAGTAAAATGTTCGAATGTTCTACGGAAAGTTCTAGAAGGTAATACCTACCTACCTACTTTATGTTATGAAATTTTAAGTTTATGATTATTATAGTAAGTACTGGAATCAATTTATCCGACAGAAGAAGGACCATAACTAATGGTAAGACGTGTAAATAGTCTTATCCATGCGGGGAACGTAACCGTGAATTATTTTTGATTTTAATTTATGACGCAGTGGGTAGGTACCTATGAGGAGCATGTAACACAAGGAACGAAAGAAAAATATGGTTATATGTAGTCCCTACGAGTCCCAAAATCAACAATAAGAACCAAGCAAATAGATTCCACCAACCTGCAGTCATCCAGGATTGCCAACAGGATTGTTTGCTTGTTCTCGTAGGTAATTTGTCGATGTTTTTGGGCCGGCCGGCGGACGCAATCCGAAAATTCACAATAAACAGTCTTCCTAGCTAGGACACACAAAAACGTTTAAGGGTTCGTAACAAACGGACTAACAGCACCTTTTTCGTACGTGTTACACAGGTTCACTGCACTTATTTCTTATGAAATTATTAATTAAGTCTTAGGACGATGTATTCGCCATCATTGAATTTGAAACAAGAGAAAAAGTCACGTGGTACACTCCAGAGGGTCTTCGCGCGATGACCAATCACGTTGCAGCTTTAGAAGGCAAAATGCGTCTTTTTGAAACAGGTAGCGCCATCTCTTATCGTCGTGAGGCAACATCCCTTGCAAACCACAGAAAGGCGGCTAAATGCATGGATTCAAATTGTGACTTGGGACATTACCTAATAAATAATAATTAGCGCTTAACCATGCTCCCCCCTTTGGAAGTATGTAGGACTTTCAAAACAAAGTATAAAATGTTTACTATGAGCCTTAAGTTACTATCATATTTACGAAAATTATTCAAACTTAGCAATCCTACGTTTAATGTATTAATTACATAACTAAATTAATTGCGTTTGAGAGTACAAAACTAAAATTACTGAGTAGGTATTGGATATAATTTGACTACCGGACGTTTAAATGTACCGAATCTAGTCTTAACCATCGCTACACGAATGATGTTATCAGAGCCAGGAAAAGTCTCAGTTATGACTCCTAATGGCCAATTTAATGGAGGAGAATCGTCCTGCCCAACAAGAACAACTTTACCAACTTGAACCGGATTATCAGGCGTAGCCCATTTCAATCTGACTTGCAATGTGTGCAGATACTCTAAACGCCACTTTTTCCAAAAGGACTGAACCATATGATCCAGTAACTTCTTACGCTGAACTAGACTAGTGTCCGATATGTCCGAAGCAGGCAAATATTGTAAAGGAGTGGACATCAAAAAATGTGCAGGGGTGATAACCTCAGGGTGTGGATCTGACGACACGACATTTAGTGGTCGTGAATTCATCACGCTCTCTATTTGCACCAGCACAGTTTGCAACTCCTCATAAGTCAGAAGTTGGCTTCCAATGACTCTATACAAATGAGTCTTCAAGCTTTTGACATTGGATTCCCACATTGCACCAAAATGCGGAGCTCGAGGAGGAATCATCTTCCAGTCTATACGGTGGCTGATAAGTTCAGGCCGTAAAGCCTTATTAAATTCATCTAATTGAGCTTTAGCTCCAACGAAATTTGTCCCATTGTCTGAGTACAGACAAGACACAGGACCACGCCTAGCAATAAAGCGTTTGAACGCGGCTAAATAAGAATCTGAAGTCAAATCCGAGACCAATTCAATATGAATTGCCTTAGTGACAAGACATACAAATAGGCAAATATAGGCCTTCTGAGCATGTTGGCCTCGACGACGAGTTAAAGTTATACGAAGTGGCCCAGCATAGTCTACTCCAGTGTGAGTGAAAGCTTTAGCCTCACGAATACGAAAAGCAGGAAGATCTGCCATTTTAGGCGTAGGATGAGACGGGTTAACTCTAAAGCAAGCATTACACTGCCTCACCTTTGCTCGCACAACGGTTCTAGCATCTAATATCCAATAACGTTGGCGTAAAATCGAAACTAATAGTCCTGGACCAGTATGACAATTCAAAACATGATAATGTCGGATAATAAGATCGACGACATGATCATGCTTTGGAAGCAGAGCTGGGTGTTTTGCTTCAAAGGGCAAATCCGATTTGGCAAGTCGTCCGCCAATGCGAAGTATACCTTCTTCATCAAGGAACGTGCAAAGATTTCGCAGCTTCTTGGACGGTAATTTACCTTTTTTTAGAAGAGCGATGTCTTCAGAAAAATGCATTGATTGAACGGCACGGATAACAGCCTTCTCAGCAACAATTAAGCTATTAATATCATCTACAGATGGAAGTCTTTTCAAAAACTTAAGAACGTACACGACAGCTTTCAATAGTTTATCCCATGACGACAGACGTTGGGCTAGCTCGTGAAGGACAGGAGCGTCCCGCTGCGCTGTAGTAGCGGCGAAAACACTTGCTCTCTGTTCAGGGACTTCGCATCCTTTAGGAGGCGAGAAAGACTCGATAGGCCACTCTGACACAGGACGACGCATCCAACCTGGGCCATTCCACCACAAGTCATGACCGACTATTTGCGATGGGAGCAAACCCCTGGAAAGGCAATCGCTGGGGTTTTCTATTCCAGCAACGTGGTAAAAGTTTTGTGAAGCAAGATTTTCTTGACACTGAGCCACACGATTGCTCACAAAGACTGACCATCGATGAGGAGAAGAATGGATCCAGGATAGAGCCACAGTCGAATCAGAGAAGGCGAAAATCCCCGATATCTTCACACGATCCCGATAGGCATCATGCACCGTTTTTATCAATTTAGACATCAAGAGTGCGGCGCACAATTCGAGTCGAGCTAACGTTGTCACCTTAGTTGGTGAAACTTTAGATTTAGCACATACAAGTCGTACCATTATACCAGACGCGTCAGAAATGTGCAAATATACCACAGAACCATAACCGTTCATGCTCGCGTCAGCAAAGGCCACAATATTGACAGTGCAGTCGCAGGAGACACCGACATGTCGAGGAATTTTAAGTGTCGAAAGTAGAGGCAATTCTTGTGTTAGTGCCGCAAATCGACGAACTACACTCTCAGGTGGAGTATCATCCCAGCCTATGTTGTTTAGCCATAATTCTTTAATCAACAACTTGGCAAAAAGAATGACAGGGGCTACTAGACCTAGAACGTCAAATAAACGGGCTACTACGGACAATATATTCCTCTTTGTGCATTTATCCGTAACTTGAGACGTGGTGAAGAAGAAAATATCTTCACTCGGTTCCCACGAGAGACCTAAGACCTTCAGTGCAACCACACTGCCCTGAGTGAAATCTACACAACCACGATGAGCAGTAGACAAGCTCTCAAGCAGCTCAGCACAATTGCTGGACCATTTTACCAAATCAAAGGCACCGCATTTGAACAAAGAGATTAATTCTCGAGCCAGACGAGCGGCTGATTCAGCATCAGGGACTGAATGGACCAAATCGTCCATATATAGCTTGGATTCAGCAATCTGAGATGCTTCAGGAAAGTCTGGAGCCATGTCAGTTGCTAGCTGTCGCACAGTGCGCATAGCCAGAAACGGACTCGGCTTCAACCCAAAGGGAATACGGTTGAACTGAAATGTTTTTATTGAGTCGTTCTCATTGAAACGAAATAATATTTGCAAAAACCTACGTTGGTCATCAGGAACACCAATCTGTAAGTACATTTGCTTAATATCAGCCGTAATGGCCACAGGAAATAACCGAAAATCGAGTAAAAGCAAAAATAGATCTGCCTGTAAATTAGGCCCGGTATATAAAATATCATTCAAGGAAAACCCAGTATGTGTCTTTGCACTTGCGTCTAACACAATACGAGGCAAAGGTTTATCCGGACGCACAACAGCGTGATGAGGTATATAATATCCATCATCAGTGACCTCGGGCTCAGGAACTTCAGTGAGATATCCGTTTTCAATGTACTCTGCGATGACTGTATTATAATTTTCCCTTAGAGTAGGTACTTGTTTAAATTTCCTTTCTAATGTCATAAGTCGGCGATGAGCATTGGACCGAGAGTTACCCAACTCACTCGGGTCGCGACAGAAAGGCAATGCAACAGAATACCGCCCATCTTCATCCCGAGTCACTGATGAAGAATAAATATTCTCACATTCAGTGTCTTCTGGACTCAAAAATTGTTTATGAGGTATCTCCTCAAGCTCCCAGAACTGCTGTATTAAGTCATTGAGAGCCAACGCTGAGAAAGAAGTAGAAACCTTTTGTGTAATAGGACAATCTCCCATCAACACATACCCAAAGGCGGTCGATAAGGCTGGAGGTGCACGAGTGCCCGAATCAATCCTGTCCCCCAAATAAATATACGGAAACAGCTGGGCACCCAACACTAGATCAATATTACCAGGGATGTTCCACGTCAGATCAGCTAAAGGTATGCTGTCTAAGTGACCCATGTCACACCTTTCAATAAAGTGTGTAGGCATCTGATCAGTGACACAATCAACCACGAGTGCCTGTAAATTATATTTATTTTTAGGGTAAACGCGAGACTGAATATGAATATTCACATAACCATGTATTGGTCGTGAACTCAGACCCACACCCCTGACATAAGAATTTGTCAATGGAATTATATTCAAATTAAGTAACTTACAACAGTCCACTGTTATTAAGTTATTCTGTGAACCATTATCAATTAAACAACGAATTAATATTTTATTATTTATGGTATTATTCGCAGACGCGTATACTTGCGCAGTAGACAGTAAAATATTAGTACTGGGTTTCACATTGACACTCAATGATAAAGAGCCGTTACTAGTCGGCGCATCCACTGAAACATTCGTCAGATCCGCGCGGCTACTATCGCTAGAGGTGCGCTCACTGGGATTGTCAACAAGGACCGACGGAGAAGGGCGCGGCGCCAGTGACGGCGACGAAACGGTCGCGGGCGCGGAAGCGGATGCACAGTTGGAGGCGGGACGGTCAGTCTCTTTTAACGTAACTAACTGCGCGGTATGCGTATGCGTATTACTATTTTTATTTTCAAAATGTAACAAGGTATGATGGCGTTTCTGACATAACTCGCAAAGAGACGATGATTTACAGCTAGAAACAGTGTGAATTGTGCTCAAACAATTCACGCAACCATGTTTTGACTTTACAAATTCAAATCTTTTCTGAGGGTCAGACTGAGTTTTGAATTGTGTACACTTATTCAGTAGCACATGATCAGTCTTCCGACAATATCCGCAAGAGCCTGTAGCGGAGTGTGACACATTGTCACTCTGCGCCACATAAGAATCTACTCGTGTCATTGACCCCGTCTTAGTCCGCTCGCGCTGTTTGTTTACGTTATTTTGCGATCGCGGATTGGCGTTCGGTACCGAAAGATTACATCTACTCAAGATCTTAATTTGGTCTCGTACAAACGCAATGAAATCCTTAGAAGAAGGTATTTCTGTTCCTCGCACAGACAATTCGAAAGCCTGTGCGGTGTGCGAATCGACTTTACGTAATGCACAATGCAGTAAAATAAAATCTGACAAATCAGTTATGTTAAGTTGTTTCAAAGCTGCAATAGAAGCGGAATATTTCTCAATGAAAGTGTCAAGACTAGTCGCTGTGTTGCTACAAGCTTTGATATCAAAAATATTATTCATGTAATGAGTACCTAACGACCTCTTATCTTGATATTTATTTACTAAACTATTCCATAAAATAGAATAAGTATCTGCTGTAGGTACAATACCCGCGGTAATTTTCAGAGCACTATGAGTGAGTTTACCTATTAAATACTGCACACGTTGCGAGTCAGTTAATTGCGTGTTATTGTGAATATTGGCCTTAAAAGACTCGTAAAATATTGGCCATTTTTCCGTACTACCATCAAAACTTGGTATTTCAACGGGAGGTAATTTAATTCGGGTTTCATTCGGACGCGACGGCAAAGAACTAGATTTCACGTCGGATACTGAATTTATTTTATTACGAGTCCGTTTAATACGCGAATATAGATCCTCAAAAGACAATAACGAGGCATAGTCCGGAGATTCATCCGGGCTCCCGGTCAAAACCAAATCATTAATTTGATCGATTATACTCTCAAACTTAGAATGCAAGTCGTCGATTGTTTCAGAATCTACCATAAATTGCTCATTTGACCTTGATTCGAACGAAGAAATATTCAAAGCTAACTTGTATACGCGATTAACTCTCTCAAATATAGCATCTCTTTTACCTATTAATCTGGCTAATTGACGCTCAATATCAACATGAGTCGCCATGTTGTAAAAATAGTAAAATGTTCGAATGTTCTACGGAAAGTTCTAGAAGGTAATACCTACCTACCTACTTTATGTTATGAAATTTTAAGTTTATGATTATTATAGTAAGTACTGGAATCAATTTATCCGACAGAAGAAGGACCATAACTAATGGTAAGACGTGTAAATAGTCTTATCCATGCGGGGAACGTAACCGTGAATTATTTTTGATTTTAATTTATGACGCAGTGGGTAGGTACCTATGAGGAGCATGTAACACAAGGAACGAAAGAAAAATATGGTTATATGTAGTCCCTACGAGTCCCAAAATCAACAATAAGAACCAAGCAAATAGATTCCACCAACCTGCAGTCATCCAGGATTGCCAACAGGATTGTTTGCTTGTTCTCGTAGGTAATTTGTCGATGTTTTTGGGCCGGCCGGCGGACGCAATCCGAAAATTCACAATAAACAGTCTTCCTAGCTAGGACACACAAAAACGTTTAAGGGTTCGTAACAAACGGACTAACAGCACCTTTTTCGTACGTGTTACACAGGTTCACTGCACTTATTTCTTATGAAATTATTAATTAAGTCTTAGGACGATGTATTCGCCATCATTGAATTTGAAACAAGAGAAAAAGTCACGTGGTACACTCCAGAGGGTCTTCGCGCGATGACCAATCACGTTGCAGCTTTAGAAGGCAAAATGCGTCTTTTTGAAACAGGTAGCGCCATCTCTTATCGTCGTGAGGCAACATCCCTTGCAAACCACAGAAAGGCGGCTAAATGCATGGATTCAAATTGTGACTTGGGACATTACCTAATAAATAATAATTAGCGCTTAACCAACGTATGTAAAACAGATTTGTGATTGTAATTAAATATAATCTGAATCGTAATTGATGCGTTACATAAACAGGAAAATTTGGATTGACTCAAGCATACAATAAGGATAAGGTAGGTTACAAAAACAAACGAATAAATGAAAAATAGACTTAATCATAGTTCTTGTAAGGAAATAAATGATACCTACTCTTGATGTAGATAAAGCATTTTTAACTTAAAAGCTATTTGAATTTAAAGTATCAACCATTACGGTCACAGCAAGGACAAATGCCGTGGGATTAGGCTAAAGCATCTGCCTAATTCGGATTGGTGATCACAAACTCGAATTATGCTCGAAAATTTCGGATCACTATAATGTTATTCATATAAGCTTGGTACTGAAATCACTAGACCAATGCAAATAGGGCGCATTTCAATATATAAAATGATTTATTACCTATATACATTCTGATTCATTTAGGAAATGTCTCTTTAATTCTGAGAGAGTGTTTAACTTTATCACTTTTGTTACAGGTAACCATGATAGGAACTTAAATCTTGATGTAAGTGGCATCGACGTGTACTTCTACGATTTCTCCCACAACGACGTTGAAACATTCACCATTGACAACGCTGCTAAAGGAATCCTCAATTACAAAAATCTAGAAAAAGTTAAAAAGTTTATCATATTTGTCGGAGGATACAAATCACAGATCAACAAAAAAACTGAGGAACAAGTCAGACAAGCATTTAGAAACTTCCCTAACATCTACCTCATCATCGTAGATCACTCTCAATACACTAATGATAAACAAGGACAGATTAAGAGCTACGAAAGATCCGTCAAATATGTGCACTATATTGGAAAAGCGATAGCTCAAATGTTAGCTGAATTGAAAAAAGGTGGAATTTCTGGCAAAAATATGCACTGTATTGGCCATAGCTTAGGCAGCCAAATCTTGGGAAACACTGGAGAAGCCTTCTTTGACAAAACTGGTGAAAAATTATGGAGGATTACAGCTTTGGATCCTGCTGGACCTTGCTTCTCAAACGCCCTGATACAGGAACAAGTAAGATCAGGTGTGGCTGATTACGTCGAGGTCTACCACTGCAATGCGGGTGGTCTTGGTACTACGAGTGTTTTGGGGGACATCGATTTCTTCATGAATAAGAAAGGTAGAACTCAACCCAACTGTGGGACTCCTCTAATTCCAGGCATCTTTGATTCTTCCAAAGCGGCGAAGTGTAACCATAGGGCGTGTATAGATATGTGGACGGCGACTGTGCGCCATCCAGAGTGGTTCTTGGCTTTTAAATGTGATGAATACAATGATTTTAAGAAGGGAGAGTGCACCAATAATGATAGAACTATTGCTGGTTTCTGGAACCCTGGTAATGCGACTGGGGTATTTTACTTTTCTACTGAAGGTTATGACTTAGATAGTTAAGAAAAATACATACATAATTTTTACGTACCTAAGTCAAGCTTCGATCATTATTATCTCTTGATACACAATTCCATACTTAAAGCATTTGAAAAGTGAGTTCTGTCATTAGTATGTAGTTACAGTTGTTGATATTTTGAATACCTAAAACGCCATCACTACTTGATTTTAGACCCTAATCCATATTATTTGGTTTTAATTTGATCGAAGCAGTTAAGTCATAATATGTTGTGTCATGTTGCATGTCTATTTTTATTGATACCTCATTTATGTAAATTAGCAAATTGAAACAATGCAATGTTTCAAGTTAGGGTAGTCAGATAAACATACTTGATTATAGGTAATGC
The DNA here is from genome assembly GCA_014851415.1 of Cnaphalocrocis medinalis. Classification (NCBI taxonomy): domain Eukaryota; kingdom Metazoa; phylum Arthropoda; class Insecta; order Lepidoptera; family Crambidae; genus Cnaphalocrocis; species Cnaphalocrocis medinalis. Next base: position 8,597,647 of record CM026288.1, read on the forward strand.
ATTTCTGTTAAAATAATTCATACATAATTTTATGAACTTAATTATTATATTTAAACTGTAGTAAAATTGTTGCCATAAAATTGTGATCAATATTCATGTAGAGTGTACACTCCTACTGTATAAATGTTCTTTAGAATACTGTAATATTCAAGGACCAAAATTTTGTTAAAAATGTGAATGGTAGGAGAGTCACGCTCCGGCATGAATGGGCCAGCTCGACCGGAGTGGTACCATTGTTAACTCATTGTGGACTCATTGTTGTTGCGGGTTTTTATAGGAGGCAGCAGTCGTTTACCAATTCAGGTAATCCGTCTACTAGTCTGCCATGTTTGGACAATGCAAAAATATAAAAGAGATAATAAATTATGTTTTAATACAACTCCAAAGGTTTTTATTGACAGCCTGTGTTCTTGTTTAGCTAGATCTCGAAAGAAATCAATGATTTTTTCGCGTTTAGATCTTATATCAGTATCAATCACACATCATAATAACTGGTTAGATGGCGCCTATCGTAGTTACTAATCCTGCCACATAAGTTGTACGATAAATTGCTGTAGAAATCGGGGTAAAAATTGTGTGATGAACAACTGGTTGTCCAGTATCCGAGTGTAATTGAAAACATATTATGTTTATTAACTATAGTTAGGTATTTATAATTTTTCCCTGACTGATATTTGTAGGTAACCTAAGTTCTTGAGTCACTTAGTAGGTACTGGATTTGTTCAATAATTTAACAAATAATACATTTATAAAAATACCAGTAACTATAAAGACTTATCACTATAATTACTGTGTTATAAGTATTGAAGACTTATAACTATTTTAGTTGGGCAATTCTCGCGCACTCGATATTCAAGTCAAATTTAGAGATTTCATACATTCATCCGTACAAATTACTAATTCGACTTCAATGTCGAGTGAGCGAGAATTGCTCCCATGTGTTGGTGTTACTTAGATGTTGTTTGATCAATGTTAGTACAACGCGTATTGAAACAGTTATCTAAACGGATCCAGTCAATTCAAGTAAAATTTTGGTAAATGTCCTTTTTGTATGGTTAGAACATTAAGATGTGCTAAAGAGCCATGATGGTTATGTGACAAAGGGCAAAGACCTACATCATCATTGTAATCAAGTCCTCGCTACTATGATGGGATTTGGCTTAATAATGACTCTTGCCTAATGCCGATTGGTGATCACTAACTCCGAGCTATGTTCGAAAAATACGATATACATAAATACTTTTTTCGAGATCACGACAGGCGACAGAACAATGGGGCTTCAAATTTTTTGTATAATTACTTAGGTACCTAGTAAAACAAAACCCATCTCTATGGTTACTAATATTTGACACATTTCTATTTACCTCCTTCGCTACATATGATGGGATTAGACTTAATCACCACGCTTGCCTAATGCGGATTGGTGATTACGAACTCGAGCCACAGAATTCATATCAGCTCACATCCACCCACTCCTGAATATAGGTTTCTTCACTATCACTCCACTGTCTACGGTCTTCTGATAGGCGACCTCATCCATTGTTTTCCCACTGCCATTACAATATCTTCAGACCAATGGACAGGTGGTCCATTGGTTGACGATATTATAAGAAGTGTCATCCCAATCAGAACCACACACACCGCAGAATATGTTCGAAAAATTCTAAACATACTTTTTGCCATTAGGGCCCTAACATCGAGGCAGGCGAGAGACCAACGTGGTGTTCTGTAGCGCTACCATGAGTTTACAGTGACCGAACTCGCTAGCGTCTGCGTAAAAAAAAATCTATGAAAAAGTGTACAGCGCCTCTAGCGGTCACTTGAGAAACTAAAATATAGTATGAGTTGTCAAATAGAAACCTATCGAAATGTATTCGCTAGTGAGTAACGTTTTCCGTAGCGCTACGAGTTAGGCTACGAGTTGACATCGATAACTGACATAACGTAAACTATTGTCTCTTTCAAATGCATCACAATGAAAGAGACAAAGCGATAGTTTTCGATAGCGAGGATAGTATTTCAAACTCTATGGAAATACCACGAGTCACAAATTTGACGATAAGTATCGAAGAATTACGTACATGTTCAATCGAAATCTATTCGACGCCCGTTTACTAGCAAGCGACTGTAGTAACGTTATTTTACTTTTCGATGCCAACTCATGGTAGCGCTACAGATTTTGTATTAGGTAGTAACACAGAACCCGTCTCCACAGTTGCTATCGTTCGACACAATTCTATTTTAGCTCCTCCGGAGCTAAGTTTGTGCTTAACTTACACGGCGACTGCAAGTTCGCGTCGATAGAAACTTCGAATATCCGTCGTTCGCGCATTATCTTCATACCTTGGGGAGCATGTTTTGGAGTTGCTTCCGACATCGATGTAATCGTTCCGGTATATACAGGACTAGCGGCCGCCCGCGACTTCGTACGCGTGGAGTTAATTATTGACACTTACCGTCATATTTTGGACAATCCACACAATATATTTTTATAAATTGTAGCCTATGTGTTATTCTGATGTATAAGCTATATTGTGATAAAGTTTCATTCAAATCCATTCAGTAGTTTTTGCGTGAGAGAGTAACAAACATCCATACATCCATACAAGCTTTCGCCTTTATAATAGTAGTAGGCTGTATCGGTAAACATTGGCATCCATTTAAACACGTGTATTAGGGACCAACCATCAGAAGTGCTCTCCCACTTTAAGCACTTCACTGGGAGATGGTTACTCCTACACCTTAAAACCCGGATCTGGTGTTATCTGTGAGACGTAATCACGATCCATGCGTCAAATACCTGCAGCCAACGTAGCGACTCGTCGTTCCTGTGGGTACAGTTAGCGAGGTCGAGATGGTGACACAAGTAAGTGGGCAAGTGTGTTTTCCTTAACCATGTCCCAGGCATAGCAGCATCCATGATGATTCTGAATATTTTTTTCATTGATAATTGGGAATTTGCATAATAAATTCAACTTTTCACACAAAGTCGGTCACGTAAATTGGTTAGTTTGGATGAAATCGACGAGATTCCATAATTAATTGAACAATGGAATGGAGGCAAAATCCAGGGGAAGGGGGAAAAAGGTAAGCAGCGCACTTGTGACACAACTGCAACTGGTGTTGCAAGTGTCCATGGGCGGTGTTAATCGTTTACCATCAGGTTATCGTCTGTTCGTCTGCCACCTATATATAAAAAAAAAACAAAAGTCATCATACTAAATGGCGTCAGTCATCATACATAATATCTAGAAAATTCGAATTACGCGATGTAATCGACTCACAGCGCTATCTATTGACAAAAATGGAAACTAACAGCAAAATTAAGTCCCGAAACGAAGTGAGCGCTGGCCACTAGTAAAATTTACTCGTTCGTACACGCATTTTTAATATTTTATCTCGATAGCTCACGGCGGAGTGCATTGACAAATATTTTTGAATGCACCGCGTATTTCCTTTGGCAAATATTTCAATTTTTTATAAAAGAATAATTCGCTCATTGCTCCGTACGGAACTTTGTCGAAATATTTTGGAGTCGTTTTACTGATATTATTCATAAGAAAAGCGGCCACGTTCGAGTCGGACTCGCCCTTGTAGGGTTTCGTATCAGCATGTACGGTCGTGGTCAAAAAGTGTTTACCACCTTAAGGATCATAATCACACGTACACATGTAGGTGATAAGTGTGTCATAATATTGATCATAGATATGGCGTCTTTTTTAATGATATGAGAGCTGACAGCCAACGCCCTCAGTCAATGACAAATGTACATACATCCACACATCAAAGTACATATACAAACCCCAAACGTTCCGTACGTTTGGGGGGGTTGGATGAAAAAAAAAGAGTTTTAGTTCGTATGGGGAGCCCCCAAAATTACGGACTGACATACAGGTATGTCGAATCTATAACAATTCTGTGTTTTGCCATTTGGCTACGGATCCCTAAAAGTTTTTATTTCATATTAATTAAAATGCTATCAAAAATTGATAAATTTGAATCTGTTGATTGTGTTCCCAGTATTTCCTCTTGGGTTTTTATTTTGATTGGTTATTTTGAGATAAATATAATTACTTTAAAGCGATGGCTGCGGTTGGAGTCCAAGGTTCGGTCTGAACATAGATAGATAGATAGATATTCTTTGTTGCAATGAAATAGAAAATGAAATTGTCAGTGTCAGTCCGAAATCTGAAAGATAGCGGTCTTGTATAGTCCCCGGCATGTAAAAATGCTATGACAGTTAGTTAGCGCACTTGTTAAAAAGGAGACTTTCTCCTAAAATAGGGTATTTGACTAATCTCGATATAGTAAAAAATATTGATACTTTACCAAAATATTGGTAAATAAGAACCAATAGCCTAAATTTTCAGTTAAAAATATAAACTCTAGCTGGTTTTGTGAGCATTCAAAGTTTTATGGGCAATTCTTAATGTTATAATATTACAAAAATAATTATATCATTGAACTAATCATACATTATACACTTACACCTTATAACTTTTATTATGAAACCATGTACATAAACGAAACGTTTGATATACTTAACTAAAAAACAAAATTTACTAGACGCGCATACATACAAGATAATTGCGTGTGACGTCACACGCGTGTAGCCATTTGTATAGAGCGTTTTTGGGCCTGCGTAAAATATGTGCTCTTAAAGTTGTAATATCTCAGGTAATTCAAATCAGAATCAAATAATTCTTTCAACAATGTTTCTTAAATAGAGAGGTCTTTCGATTAAACACATAAAAAAAATTGTCAAATACCCTATAAGGCCATCTCTATTCTTACATACCGCGGAAAGAAAATGAAGCTGTTGACCCTGCTTCTCATCCCTCTCCGGTCGTGTCTTTCTGATGTCCCATCGAAATATTATGAGAGGAAGGGAATAGCGAGTGCACTTCTACGCACACACTTGTGCACTTTTAAATGTCCAGCGTCGATGGCTGATCGTTGGGTTAAAAGAGTTTAGGAGATTATTATTTGTATGGTATGAAAAAATAATATAAAAATAATTAAGTTTAATTATGTTGAATCCACTGTATTATTTTCTTTCTTCTGCGTAAATATAATGAAGTCGAGGTCGCTGAGTTCTATCTGTGAAAAGTAAAAATAAGTTAAGTATCAGTCTAGAGTGTCCCACTGCAGGGCAAAGGCCTTCAACATAGAAAGACATCGCTACAATGACGGGCTTAGGCGTATCTGTTAAAAAAAAACGGTATTTTTGTAAAGAAAGTGTAGTATGACCTTGAGTGCGCAGAAACCAATTTTCATAGAAAGTCTTCTTTTTTACAAGTGCGCAAAATAACGGTCATCGCTATACTCTCGTGCCTCTAGCTTTAATAGTCACAGAAGGTCGGTTGACTACGCAGCGAACAGGTTACGTGTGTATACATACATACATGCATACATGCATACACATTACTCACGCACGAAGGTGATTTCGATTCGTTGTAAAAGACAGACTATGACCTTATAGGGAACGTGAACTTGTGACTCTACTGGTGTTGCAAGTGTCTATGGGCGGCGGTAATAGCTGACTATCAAGTGATCCGTCTTCTCGTCTGTCATTTATAAAAAAAAGGAAATTAAGACATATGCGGTTGTGTTGCTGAACGATAACTCAAAATACAAATATTAGCTACAGCTGACTTTTGGTGTCTTTTTATTAGTGGTTTAGGTGTCCAGAATTTAATACAAATCACCTTCGCGGGGTTTTCGCGCTCGCATGATCTGTTTATTAACATTCTCTCCCTGGCTGGTCCTTACATCTTGTAGGCTAAAACAAAAAAAAAGATTATTCACGACTGAGGCTGCAATTCCTCAGAAGTGAAGCGGAGTGAAATAGAAAAAAGAAGTTACTCGATGTGAGGCGGAGTTTTTATGCAATTTTATTGGTGGGTTTCACTCCGCTTCGCCCCGCTCCGCTTCAGTTGAAATCTACTTACATTCTGTGTGTACAGGCTGTACATACTGTGAACACATACCTATCGCTCATCCGGTAGAAAAAACGCACATTTGCATTTCCGCAACTTTACAGGAAACGGGTTTAAAGTTTTCGAAAAGTATCATGTACAATAGCTTCAAATTAAAACAGTTTATGGTACTGCTGTTATGTTTAAACTATAAAGTACATGTTTAAATTTAAGTAAAATATTTAATTTATAAAGGAAGTATGTACTTTTCAATATTTATGACTTAATACATTAAATAACCTACAAATGTGAGGTTCTTCTATTGTAGTTGTGCGCTTATTGCTCCAAAATCTGATATAAGTTAAATATCACAATGACCTTTATGTTGGTATAGCTCCAAGGCACGAGCGCACTCAGTTGGGCTTCCCTTGTGGGCTCCCCGCGCAACTGAACTCTCCCTTCTCACTCCAAGAGAGACACAATTTTTGTCAATCGAACAACAACACTTCCGCCATCTAGTGGAAACTATTGGCAATACAATTGCGAGTTTATTCCTCCGAGTCAACATGTATATCAGGAATACTATGACATCAATAACTCAATTTTGCAAAAAATGCAATTGTGATGTTATTCTACCGGATGAGCGATGTATCCTTTTAACCACACCTACCCTTTTGAAAAACACTTGTTTTTCAAAAGTTGAAAATTCGCCGATTTTTATTTTCGACTTCGCATAAAATAATGAACATGTTACGTGACTGAGTTATGTGTAAAAATTGATTTTAATTGTGTTGCGTTTGACCTCGATCACAATATTATGATGTTAAGTGAAGATTAGGACTTGCCCGGGAAAAGCCTATTCACTCTTGCCTTTCAGGTTATTTTGTTCAGGAAATGCATCGGCGGGTAACAAAGTGAATTTCTAAAAGTAATAGAAACAATGTTGTTCGGAATCAGAATTGGTGGAAAAAAAAGACGTGGCTAAAGGGATATAAACGTTCACGGATACAACACACTATAACTGTCACACTCAGAAACGTGAATTAAATCTTACTTGTCACTCATACTCATAGACTCAAATGTTATCTATAATTAAGATAATGAGCATTAAAGTTTAATGACGTCTCTAAATGTGGCAGTAAGTTGGACATAGGCCTCTCCAAAACGCCACTTCGATCGATCTTCGTCTACTCGCATCCAGCTCCAGCCAGCACTTTTGCTCAGATCGGCACTCCATCTGGCCTGAGGTCTTCCTAACTCCTACACTACGTTTACCAAGACGTGGTAAGATACTTACTATTGTAAAACGTTTGTCCGTTTGTTCAAAGGATCATTTCTAGTTTCATCATAAAACTGGCCGTCTTCTTGATCACTCTCGTCCGATCCAAATATATCTGCACTGACGACATAAACAGCTGGTCTTCGTTCTTCGTCTACCCTCCGCTTCCTATCTTTCTTCAAAAACTTCAATTTATTAACCAGCTCTTTCGCCACTTTCTCAACTTCTTTATCCACCGTCTCTCTACGTTTGTACTTCTTGAAGATTCTTGCGAGTTGACTCTCGGGTTCGCCGTATTCGATTTCATTGTTGACGTATAGTCGGTGGTCGTCGGCGGATTCTTTGATTTCGAACGCTTCCAATGGGGGGAAGCGCGCTTTGGTGAGAGCGAAGTGACCAATAGCTGTAAATAAAAAAGACATGTGGTTTCAATCAAAGGTGCAGGTGTTACTACCCGTGCGGATAAACACTGGGATTAGAAATGGCGGACCGACGAGTCGGTAGTATATGGCGTAAACCACAAAATAATTACACACAGAAGGTAGACTCAGCCTGATTTTGAATTTCGTTGACATATGCTAGGGTTGTTGCCCGGTATGAGTACATAAGCGCGCGGCCTCTACCACAGACCTCGACAGTTCGGCAATCTAATGTCATAGGCTAGGATTAAATTGGTCGAAAAGGCGTATTTCCCCGTTAGTGCGTATCCGTGAGTACATGACACGTTTTTAGCTCTTAGTGGGCAGCCTACTTTCTGTGTGTAATTATTTTGTGCGTAAACGGACACACATACAAACAGACAAGTCAAACTTATGACACTCCGTCGTATAGGGGAACCGCTTTATCATTGACGTTTATTCCCAGGGTTGCCAAATCCTGGTCCATGTTCCAAGCATGCCCCGGGTTTCAACGACGGCATTGAATGAATGAATGAATGTTTTCATTTCAGATTAAAACATTGACAAAACACATTGAATGCTACCCTCATTTCGTTTTAGGACTCAATTTTGCTATTTGTTTTAAATCATACCAATAGATGATGTTGGATGTCGATTGCATCGCGCTTTTATCCGGTTGTGTATACTTCAACATGACTGTATTATAATCAATTTCTTGTTATTATTATCCCTTGTGATATCCATACTAATATTATAAATGCGAAAGTAACTCTGTCTGTCTGTCTGTCTGCTACTCTTTTACGCCAAAACTACTCAACGGATTTAAATGAAATTTGGTATACAGATAATCTAGACGCTGAGAAAGGACATAGGCTACTTTTTATTGCGAAAAGGGGGTTGTAAGGGGTTGAAAGGGGGGTAAAAAGTTACTTTTCCACGCGGACGGAGTCGCGGGCGGCCGCTAGTTTCTATTATATTTTTTATGTGATAGGTAGCAGATGAACAGACGGATCACCTGATGGTAAGCGATTGCCGCCTAAAGACACCTGCAACACCAGTTAAGTCACTAGAGCGCTACCAACATTTAACCCCCTTTTCTCAATTGGGCCTCCGGTATCCTCACTCACTTGACGAAACACAGCGCAGGCGCTGCTTTACGTCGGTCTTCTGTGAGGCAGTGGTCGCTCCGGCCGAGCCGGCCCATTCACGCCAAAGCGTGGCTCTCCTACGGTAGAAGTAGAGTTATTGGTATAAATGAGAAATGTGATTGTGATCTGGAACAACATACATTCTTGTTATTAGTTTTGTTAGCTATTTGTTGTTTGAGTTCAGACCAATTTTTCAATGGAAGAAAATTAAAAAGTGAGAATGGTAGTGATTTATTTTCGTTTGGCTAGATTTCCCAAAGGATCTGGTGTTTACTGAGCTCTTGTAATAGTATTATTAGTAAGTACGGTTTTAATACAGAAATTCTCTAGATTCGAAACAAAGCTTAGGGATGAATTGGCAACCCACTGATTATGCCAACTAGTATTACATTAATTAAAAATATGAATTAACTATCGTTAAATTAGATTTAATTTTAAACATGGCACATATAACTTAAGACTTTCATACCCACTTATCCAAATATAAACTCAAATGTGACTAAATTAATAATCACCTAAGTAATAATCACCTAAGCCCTTAAATTTAAAACACACACACACACACACACAGGCACACACGTACTCACACACACTTATTAAAACTTGTACTATTTATCTAAGATAAGAATAAATATAAGTAAATAAAAGTAAATAAATATTTTGCCACTAATATTAAGCTACTAAGCAATTGTTAAAAAGTTAAAAGGAAGCGCGGTATCTCCCTGACATAGGTCAAATAATAGCCTTGAAAGGGATTACTAAAGTTCCTACTTATGGTTAAGGTTATAATTCTACCCTAGAAAATAGTCACAAATATCTGGTCCCTAAACTACAACGCAACACATACACACACACTTTCATCATCAAAAAAGGTTTTAATACTCCGAACTGATTCCATCAGTCCATAAATCAGCACTTTCAACTTCCGCCATTACCCCCCAGCATAAATGGCGACTGTCGCTCACAAAACAAAGCCTTACTTACATAAAAGAAACACAATTAAAGTTCCCATGGTTCACCTACTGGCAAACTGAGGGAAACATTAAAAAGTTATAAGATTGAATTTCATTCCGTTTTATCGTCTTTTTACGAGTCTAAGCCGACATTTATCCAGTGTATAGAAAATTGCTAAATCATAAATTGGAAATTCCATTTAGTTTATGATCCGGAATTTTCGGCATAAGATAGGCGGATCTGAATGACTCGGATTATTCAATTTTATGCCCCTACACTTAGGGGATTAGGGTGTCTTATAAACTCCAGTTTGTACATACTTATTCACTTGGATTATTGGTTATTTGTCAATTTTTATGTGTTAGTTGGTAAAGGAGCAGACGGATTACCTGGTAAGCGATTGCTGCCGCCCGTAGACACCTGTAACACCAATAGAGTCACAAGTGTCCCCTTGCCCGTGCCCTTAATCCCCTTTTGGGCCCCCAGTACCCTAACCCTAGGCGTGTGAGACCGTGGTATCACTCCAGTCGAATTGGCCGCCATTCATGACGAATCGTGGCTCTCCCACGGCAAAATTTTCTAGCCTTAATTTTTGGTAGCGGGTTCGATCCCGGGTCGGGCCAAAAAAATGGGGGAAAGGTCGGCAGCGCTATTGTACTCTAGTTGTGTTGTAGGTTCTCCATCAGGTCTATCGCTTACCGTCAGGTGATTCGTCTGCTCATCTTCCATCTATCCCAAAAAATGCTTAAGTAGTTAAATAATATAAAAACATAGGTACGTAGATACCTATTTTTACCCGACTACGGCAAAGCAAAAGGAGGGTTATGATTTTGACAGGCTATGTATGTATGTATGTATGTTCATCTGTTTCCACGTAACTTCTAAACTACTTATCAGAATTCGACGAATGGCATATCATTATAAGCGTCTTAACTGTCCGCTGGTTAAAGGCTAAGTATATGAAATTTGACAAAATCTAAAAGTTATGATAAATATGCCGTGTTTGGTATCATTTGAAAGCGCTTGAATTGTACATTTTGAATATAATATATTACTAGCACTTGGACACCAAAATAGTACAAATAAAAAAAAGTAAGAAAACTAAAACCCAACTACGACAAAAAACGACGCTGAAAAAGTATAAAACAAGCCTTCGTTGTCAATTTACAATAATACGAATTATTGTAAATTGACAACGAAGGCTTGTTTTATACTTTTTCAGCGTCGTTTTTTTGTCGTAGTTGGGTTTTAGTTTTCTTACTTTTTTTTTAAGTTAGTTTTTCTATTCCTTATAGCACCTAACTTGTAAAATATGTTTGTTGTAGCTGTAATATTATGTGTTGTACGTAGAACAACTGTTATATGAGAGCAAACGCATTTTTATTTATAAATTTAAAAATTCTGATTTGCCCCACGCTGGCCCAGAGCCTGGTAACGCCAATGGGTGTAACACAATCTGTTTCATCCAAGATTAATCTTTTACACCCCGCTCAAATATGTCATCACATTAAAACACTTACTGAAATGCAATTTGCCAAATGCTCTGCTTGCGTTTGCTGTGACGTCACTGTTTGCTTCTCGCTCGAATTACACACTTGAACACGGAAATGCTTTTACCTACAGATGACGTTTGTTTCGTTTCCTCCTATTATTTCATTTGTTAAGATAGGGATGTTATCTTTCAAGTTCGATTCGGATAGTCGATGTACACCCCTAGCTGTTATTGTAATAAACAGATTGATACATCATCATCATCATTTCAGCCAATAGATGTCCACTGCTGGACATAGGCCTCCCCCAAAGTTCTCCACACAGATCGGTCCTGTGCCACCCGCATCCAATGGACTTCCGTGATCGTGTCAGAAATGATGAGATCCGCAGGAGATCTAAGGTCACGGACATAGCCCAAAGAATTACGTGGATGAAGTGGCAATGGGCAGGGCACGTTGGGGTGGAAAGGTTCTTGAGTGGAGGCCACGCGCAGGAGGCCGCAGCCGTGGCAGGCCTCCCACCAGGTGGACCGACGATCTGGTGAAGGTCGCGGAAGATTGATACAGCCTTATTGTAATTTTAAAATTGCTGTTGTGTCACTGTGTATCTATTCTATTTCTACAAATGGGCTCGGTTCGCTGGTCGATTGGTATGAAGAAACGAATCTTTTTTTTCGATTTCAGAGCTGGTCCCATACTGAAAAATGTTTAGTTTCATGGGCTGAGCTACTATCTGAGAGGTTTTGCGCTATTTAAATAACACGTTGTACAAAAGGTAGTATTGACGCCCATTAAATTCAAATACATATCTACACACTTTCATGAAATTATGATATGCCATAACATATGATAAAGTTCAAATGGTTCCGTTAGTTTTTAATAGTATAGTGTTTTGTAGCTCGAATGTTTTTGCAAAAAAAGTTTTATTTATTAATATGATTACTGTTATACTCGTTTTTCTTTTAAATTAACGATAGGCAACGGCATGATTGTAACTCAGCATAAGATCTTTGAGTGGCGGTTTGCAATCACCATCAGATAGTGGTCATAGTTGTCTGCCTATTTCAGCATTAAACAAATCATTAACCCATCCCGTAGCGTTTATGAATCTTTAATTCATGCTATCATCGATACTAATATTAATCGATTGTATCCAAGCCAACACTAGCCGCTGAGTGGGATTGTACGTCTGTCCGACGTTTTTATTGTTCGTCCCGGGCTCTCCACAATTCTTGAGCGGGCAAGTCATTTTTTCTCTTCCACTAACTTTTGTTTCGCCAAAGTAGCATTTCGTTTCTCCTTGTTTTTTTAAACAATTCTCTGCTTATTCGTCGGTGCTTTCAGCTCTTCAATACAGGGTTTGGGTCATTATTCAAGATTAAAATTTTTGTGGCAGTCCTTAAATAATACCTAATCGTTTCCGAAATTGAATGATATAGGAAGGTAAACCAGCAAACGTGTCACCTGATGGTAACTGATCACCGTCGCTCAGAGACATTAGCTACACCAGAAGGTGTGCGGATGCGTTGTCGGCCTTTTAGGAAGGTATAGGCTTGTTTCTTAAATATTTGAATGTCGTACCGGTTCGAAATTATCGCTGCGGGAAGTTGATTCCACAATGAGGTGACAGAATGCACACGTAAGTAAAGCACACGGTACTAAATAGTTATTTTAAGGTTTTGATGTAGGTATTGTAAACTTTTAAGGAGGATGAAGATGGGACTCTTCAGTCGGTTTTCGTGTCTCCTCCACACTAAGGAGTAGGTAGATGTGGAGGTGGTGTTTTAGTGGGTTTGCCTCAGGCCACGGCTAGAGGAGAACCCCTCGCACGAACGTATATATAGCTTTGACAAGGTGGGGGTCCCCCTTGCAAAATTCCGAACATGTGCGATTGCGTGACAGGCAAGTGCAAAATCAGGGTTAGTCTAAAAGTAATATAACCAAAAAAGAAAGTTTAACCCAAAAAGAAAGTAAAAGTAGTTTCCAAAATTTTACATACATAACTGTTCTGCAAAGGACTTAAACAGAATAAAGAAATTTTCCCAGGGCTATCAACAATTTGCTACCCCACCAACCTCGTCGCCCTGGGTTATAGCCGATTGAACCCTTATGTCAATCCAGGCCTCAATGGGGGGGGGGGGTCCGGACCCCCTGGACCCCCCCCCCCCCTTATATACGTCCATGGCCCACATAACCCATCCGCCCCACAGCGGCGGGTATGCATAAAGAAGTCGGCCTATAACATCTCGGGCCGGCTCTATTTCACCAGGGAGATAAAAAAAGGTAAACTTTACAGTATCGATTTAGCGACTGAAAGCTAGATTCCGAAAAATAACCCTTTTACCCCAAAGAAGCATCGTTATAATCTCTAGATACACAATTCCATATTGAAATCGTTTGGAAAAGTAATTTCCAGAGCGCTGTCATTAGTAAATAGTTTTACAACTAACATTCATATTTTGTGTGAGTGGGCAACTAAGTAGGTAACTAATACCTATAAATTATCACCTACGTGATAATTTACCTACTTATTTACTTACCTCATATTAGTTTAATTAAACTAATATGAATACCCAATAATAGAATTTTTAGCTACTTAGGATTGATGATTGAGCGTGTCTACGAAATAACATTTTATTTTATAACATAGATTTAACCTAGAATATAACAATAAGATAAATTCTTAGCGAGAATCTGACCTCGAGCCTAGACCTTATCTATTTTATAATATTACTAAGTCTAGAATCCAGTTACTCCTTTAGATAGACATATACTAGCGAGCAAAATATCGGAATTCTAATCCTGTGATAAAAACCTAATTTTCATGCTATCATGCTTATTTCAAAATCTCACTTATGATATACGTAATATTGTGTGTACTACAGTAATATTTTTTAAGTAAATATACCTACTCGTATTACTTAATTTCATTCTTAATTTACTGATCTATTATGCGAACACATGCGACGACAACACATGCGAAACAGTTCTCGTTTTCCATAAACTATCGTTTAAGATAGAAAAAAGTCTATTACTATTTTATTTTTGTTTAGTTAGCGCTCTTGGTCTAGTGGTTTAAGTACTGGATCACAATCTTGGGATCGACCAAAAAGTTTTCAGCTTGGGTTTGTGATCACCAATCCGTATTAGGCAAGCGTGGTGATTAAGCATTATCTCATTATAGCGATGACTTAATTTCTATGGTGGAATCAAATCAAATCAAATCAAAATCTCTTTATTCAATTTAAGTCCTTTACAGAACATTTATGAATGTCAAATTTTATAATCTACTGCTGATTCGGAAGGTCAATTTCTACCGAGAAGAATTTGCCCTGCAATGGGACAGTATAGTAGTATTTAGGCTGATATTACTTTGCACTTGTGACTCTACGGGTGTTGCAGGTTTAGCCTAGGGAACGTCTCTCTGATTTAAATAATAAGTCCGTAGTTCAGTTTTTAGCAAAAGTATAATAATAAAAAGAAAACACACACGAACACAATAAATCAGAGGAAATGAACAAATAAGTACTACACTAAACGTTACCCTAAACCTAATTACAAATACGTAAATCTAAACAAATAACGCGCCGTAGGTACAAGACCAAAGCAAAACGGCGGACCGCGCGAGCTGGTACAGCAGGGGGAGCGCGGGGAGAGCGATAGCGGCGCGTGCGTGTAGCGCGAGGTTCGCTGGCTCACTGACTACGCATCGAGCGCCATCGGCGATCCCTACATCGCTGTGCGGCTCGGGCCCGTTCGGGCTGCGCGCGCAGGCGATTAGAGCCGCACAGCGGTCGATAAAGGGATGCGACCGATCGGTGATTTAAAACAGAAACGAGAATTTACACAAAGACTAGAAGGTACCTAAACAATCACGGGACGATCTAGGGGGAAAAAAACATTACGCTACATTCTCCCCCTCTAAGTCACAAGACCGCCCCGGTTGTGACTTAGGCCTCCCCCTGTTGTGTAAGCCAAAACGCGTAAATCCCCTTAACTTAGCTGAAGGACTAAATTCCCGGGCCTGATTCCCTACCCTAAGCGGACCCTGGTTGGCTGAACGGCCTACTTCGCGTTGCATACAAGGATGTTGAGGAGGAATGCGCTTAAGGGTCTGGTCACACTGCACGCTGGGGCCATCCCTTCGTCTCCATTCAAGAACTTCCTTTCTAGGGTCATAAACAGCGCGGGGTTTGAACCACCCCCGATTGGGTAGAGGCGTTGAGTTAGGGGGACAAATCATTAGATACGTCTAACTCAGGGACAAGCAAAGTCTGGGAACGCGGATGAGAGGCAACAGCCTTCTTTGGCGGAAAAGACGTGGGACCCTTGACCCCTCCCCCTAGTTTAGAGATCGGTGCGTCCTTGACGCTATAGGATTGGGAGGACTTCCTGTCCTGAAGGACTCGTGACAAATCCCTCGTAGGCGCGTCGTGACACGGAAGGGGAGACGGGGGAAGCGACATCCTCCTCGGAACCTAGCTGGAAAAGAGAACGGCCGCGGTTTACTACTTCTAGAGAGAAACGGTTCCGCTTAAGGTCCAGGACCAGTCCAGCGTCTCGGATAAAATTTGTACCCAGGAGGGTTTCAGTAGCTCCTGGTAAAATAACAAATAACGTGGGGACCCCCGCCCCTTGTATTTTAACATTAACCTTAACTGTTTCCACTTTTCTCTTTGAAGTGGATCCATCAGCTAGTTTAAGGTTCAAAAATGCTTTAGCAAAAGCTATCTTATTTCTAACTAAAACATCTCTTAAACTAGCACTGGCAACCGATAAATTTGCACCGGTATCGATTATTGCGCGACCACTAACACCACACACGTGCACTTTGACGGTCGGGCGAGCGCGCGCATCCGTGGGCGCAACACCGACCGCAACGACGGACTGGAATGGCGTAGGTTCAGGCGACGCACTATCTCTCTTTCCGCAGAGAGAGCATTGCGACCGAATAACGCCTGGAGCGCCACATCCGTAGCAGACTATGGGCGACTTGTCGTGAATAGGGCTGCTTGGTGTCTTCTGTAGCAATTTATTACAGGACTCCTTGCTATGCCCAACATCTTGCAATAGGCACATCTAAGCCTAGACTTTACAGGAGAGCGGACATCTGGACACATCGCAGATGACGACGTCACTGAAGATGAAGATGAAGCAACGGCAGGAGGAACAGCGACGGGAGAACTTGAAGCGGAGGTGTCCAATTGTGGTGTCGTGCAGCCTTCTTCCAGGAGGTCTTCCACCGCGCGCGCTTTCTCCAGCAACTCGGAGAAAGATACAAAAGCCGCGCGAGGGATCTTCTCTCGTATGCGCTGATGCAGCAGACCGTACACCATATCCAGCTGCACAGGGTTCTCCGGCAATGTGTTACGTGGGAGCTGAGAAATAAGGGCCCTTGCCCTGCAGACAAACACATCTGTCCTCTCGTTGCTTTGCTCCGTCTTGAAAAGCTCCCGATATATTTTGTGTGGCGGGAGGCGAGGACCAAATGTCTCACGCAGGAGCTGGATGGCTTCGGGCCAAGAGGTCACGGAATACTTGACCCCTTGCCACCATGTGCCAGCTAAGCCAGTTAGCAACATGGGAAGACCCCGAAGAGCGATGCCGTCGTCCATCACCACGCACTCTTTATAGATCTCAATGGCGTCTATAAAGGCGACGACATCGGAATCTTGAGCACCATCGAAGCGTGAAGAACATCTCGCGAAGTTGCTGTGGCTCCCTATCGCACTAACAGCGGACGGCGGAGCTGGTGAGCAAAGAGCAGCGATGAGCTGCTGCAGTTGGCAGTCGGTCATCGTGATAGTAGGAGCCGCGGCCACGGCCGGCGGCGCCATCGAGGACGGCGGTGTCACAGCGCTAAGAGGCGCTGGATCATTAAGCCGCTCAAGGCTGTTTGCACGCGATCTCGTTAACACCATCGTGTCCAATAACGAACAAAAACTACCAAAAAGTTCACATAAAATACAATAAGTTCACTCTAAATGTCCACAAGTCGAAGGAAAGTAAAAAATACCTAAATCCCTAAATCAAAGTTCAAATGTCCGAAGAATATGTACACAAACAAAAACTATAATCCAATACCAATAGAAAAAGTTCTCACTAATTATCCGTGTCCACAAAATAAAGTTCAAAATAGCTAGGCAAAGTGATAATTAGGCAAAAGTCACTTCCCTTTGTCGGCGAGCAGTGCGGCGGCAAACTCAAAGGCGGCGCGGTACCGACAAAGGCACCGGCCGAGAAGGCGGCGTCGTACAAAGGCGCGCGCAAGCGCGGCGGCACACCTCAAAGGCGCGCGGCGGCACGCACAAACAAGTCCGTACAAGAACGTGCGCCGCGCGGTGGCGATCGATGACGCAATATTTTGCACACACGCACAAGTTTAAACAGTACAAGTCACTTAAAAACACGAATAAAACAAAGTTCACCTAAGCTACGTAAAGACTAAATTATAATTGTCACTGAATGAATAACGATACGTAGCTCGCAGTAAATAACAGTAGGTACACTCGTACAGTCTGTGTATGAAAAATACTTACAAAAGCGTCTATGGCACTATGACTTAGCACGTGAAAATGTTTAAAATGTCCACAAACAAAACAGTACTTACATGGTATTCAGTCACTTACACTAAGTTATTTACAAAGTTTTTCACACACACTAAAATAACAGTCACTAAATACACTAAAAAGTCACAAAGTCACGAGAAACACTAAAAAAAAGTCACAAGAGTTCGAGGCCAAACGTTGGGCTGCCAATTTAGCCTAGGGAACGTCTCTCTGATTTAACCCGGCGCCAGCACAGTCAAAATATGTAACAACGACAGTAGGGTTGGGTCGACAGGACCCGTATAAGAAAACGCCATAATTACAAAAGTTTAAATTAATTTGATTTGTGGTTGTACTATCTGTATAATACGATTATCGTTATAGGTTTTGAATAGAAAAAAAAAACAACATGATACGAAACTATCTTTTTAATGACTTTTTTATAAAAGTATCACAAATAAATAACGAAATAGACAACCTCTGTCTTAAAGTAATAAAATTTTAACAAAAAAAACTTTTTTCTATAATATAAACTAATTTGTTATATGGTAATCAAGTAATTAATAGACTTATACTATAACACCATTTGTATCAGTCTTATACGTCAGTCATGGTATCCTTATCATCTGCGCAATCTCGGCAGTACAATATTGCACGCTCACTGCAGATGTATTTTCGTATTCGGAGTCGGATTCTTGCGAAATACTAAAAATTCGCTGTAGTTTACGTTCTTCGTAATCCATAATTCTAAAAGTTCTGAAAATAACAAAATAAACAATATTATAAAACCAAAAATTTTCTTTTAAAACGGCGAAAAATTACGACACGAATAGTATGGTTGGGTCATATTTACCTTTTTCGCGTTTGACCGTGTCTATCACCCGCTGCGGCCGCAACACGACTAATTGGCGATATCCAGCACTAAGTGCGGACCGTTAGCTCCAGCTACTGAGAAGTTTGGCAACGTTGCACACAAATTCTAAGAAACACGCTCATTTGAAAACTGCTCGGGTCAAATAGACCCAACTGTGCGAACGCCGGGTTAAATAATAAGTCCGTAGTTCAGTTTTTAGCAAAAGTATAATAATAAAAAGAAAACACACACGAACACAATAAATCAGAGGAAATGAACAAATAAGTACTACACTAAACGTTACCCTAAACCTAATTACAAATACGTAAATCTAAACAAATAACGCGCCGTAGGTACAAGACCAAAGCAAAACGGCGGACCGCGCGAGCTGGTACAGCAGGGGGAGCGCGGGGAGAGCGATAGCGGCGCGTGCGTGTAGCGCGAGGTTCGCTGGCTCACTGACTACGCATCGAGCGCCATCGGCGATCCCTACATCGCTGTGCGGCTCGGGCCCGTTCGGGCTGCGCGCGCAGGCGATTAGAGCCGCACAGCGGTCGATAAAGGGATGCGACCGATCGGTGATTTAAAACAGAAACGAGAATTTACACAAAGACTAGAAGGTACCTAAACAATCACGGGACGATCTAGGGGAAAAAAAAATTACGCTACACAGGTTTCTAAGGGCAGCGGTGACCAGCTTAGGTGAGCAGCTGACAATCCGGTGATCAGTCTGCTTGTCTGCCACCTACCTATCACATAAAAAAAAACTTTACTTTGATCTTGTTTCTGATTCTTTGCTCGCGAGTGTAGATATCCTACTCCTTTATCTCGTTTTACGAGCCACCGCGTCCTTTGCCTGATATCTTTCTTTAGGCGTTACGTAGTCTGAACATTTTGTAGGTGAGGTAGATAAATCATAGTAGGCGTAGAAAGCGATAACTTAGCATAATACGCTAGGCTAAAAATAATCCGAGCCGCCATCCTATACGAAAGTAGGTATATAATTTAGATTTGCTTTGGTCATCGATATAATCTCTAGACCAGTAGTTCTTAACCTTTAGGTCATGAGGGACCATTTTACCAAAATTCTGTCGTGTCAGGGACCACACACTTCGGACATGCGTCGAGGCGCCGTATGCGTTGTGTTGGCTCGACTCATCACGTCACGTCACTTGTTTATTACGATGTCTTCGCGGACCACTTGGAATGCCTCCAGGGACCACCAGTGGTCCGCGGACCACCGGTTAAGAACCACTGGTCTAGACACTACAATTCCTTGTCCAAGTGACCCTAACTGCGCTGTCTTTAGTAGTTCCACGGCTATTATATAAAAAAAATATTAAGAATTTCGAATATGACGTCGAAGCCAAAAAAAAAAATTACTCGTAAGTATTTTATTTTCGATTCTAATCCATAGGCGATACTTTAAACGCGTTAGCGCTGTACTATTAAGTATTCTGTGACCTGAGCCAATTATGTATTCTGTGCCTGAGCGTAAAAGAATCAGAAGTTTTGCTTATCTAGTTTTCTAGCGATTTTGGGAGGATGAATAGATTATGTTATGCTTTTTTATTTGTTTCAAGAAAGATTAATTAATGACTGTGATTTCACCAGGTTTGTAATTATTGTAATATTTACTATAATTTAATAATTAATTAATAAATTAACACAACCCCAGATTTAATGTCCTGACTCCGTACTAAATAGCTTAAGCTAAGCTAAGCACTTGTGTTATAGAATAAGACAACAGAAGAAACACAAATATAATACTTGTAACTTTACGACCTAGAAGACCTAGGAAAATCAAACATAAATCATTTTCTTTGAAATGAGAAGAGCAAATTCATTTATTTATTTATTTATTCTTACAAAATCCACAGCTCTTAAATATAATAATTACAGTAAACATATTTTTCTTACAGCCAATAACGGACTTACATTTTATCAACATAACTTTTGTGAACGACTAAATTGTCCAGTTAACCAGTATTCATCCCTTCGATCCCGTTGGATAACTTTGATACATTTTTCTTTTAAACGCGGAAATCTAAAACAATAAACGTTCACTTAAAAATAAACGTAATAATTATTCGCATGTTTATTGATTTCTAGTCGAAATAAAATTGCTATTTTATATCTGACCGCTATTAAAACAATGCCTATCGAAACTGCTGTCGCTACCGTACTTTTCTCGGTTATTGTAAACCATTAACAAATGAGCTGTTATCAACTGAGTTCTGAGTACTACAGCGGGTCAAAGTATATTGGTCACCGAGATAATGATGTTGTCTCTTTTTGTCTCACATTAATTGCCAATCTACTCTCTCTGTCACGCGTTGGCCGATCAGACTTTGATGTTTTGTCAACAAAATAAAATAAATTAAATAATTGATAAAAATAAATACTTACGAGTCAAATGTTACACCATTCGCTTTATTTGAATTTGTAGTATTTTTCTTGCACAATAAAAAGGCACATGAAGGCATTTTGAGTGCTTTTTCCTGTCAAAAATCCAGGCAGCTGTATCGTCCAACTGTCACCGTGTGCAAACGGCAACTATAACGCGCTAATCCCAGTTGAGTTTAGGTTATTTGA